>JXTB01000103.1:93645-217659 GCA_002914805.1 Parasponia andersonii | reverse complement strand
AAGAGATAGATATTGGGACTGATATATTTTTCTCCTTGCTACCAAAACGCAAAGAAAAACCACTGACTTAAGCATCGGAGAGTCTTTGCAGGTAGCCACCCCCGCCTCTCCGGTCCTGCTTGGAGTTCAGAGATTTGTGAGATAGCAAGGGCACGTGAACAGTTGGAGAATCCAGCGTCAGCAGTTCAAGACACGTGGACGACTGGTGAGAAACCGCTCCAACAATAGGGTTTATGCAATATGAACAATAGTTTTTTCTCTTATATTTATTGGCCTTCACATTTGACAATCAAAGTCAGTTCTTTTTTTCTTCAAGCAAATTACAACAATATTTTGTAATATTTGGGGTGAAAGAGAGAAAACTCAAAACTGAGGGAGTAAACAACAACTCTAAGGGGAATAGGATGTTTTGTCCCTCTTCTTCTACTTACGGTCTTTACATTTGACAATCGGACTTGGTCCCTATTTTTTAACGCGACAGTGTTTTGTGATATTTAGGGTGAATGTGAGAAAAAGCAAAACTGATGGGGTAAACAACAAATGTTCGGGGATGACAGGGTGTTTTGTCCATAAATTTTTTTTTTTTTTTTTTGCGAAAGGAGTCGAGGAAAAGCACCGCCTTGAGAAATTATTTGGAGCCACTGGTCATCAGTTTATGCCGCTCGAGAGATAGCTGGAGCGAGTTTTCAAGGCCGAGAGGCCGACTCTGAGCACCATCCAACGTTCTCTTCTCTTCTCTTCTCGTCTGGTTTATTTCCTGGAGAAGCCAGATCTTTTTATCACATTTTCCTATTGTCAGTCAGGAAAAGGGACAGACGGTGGAGCTAAGTTGAGAAAGTTTGGGAATCTTCCAGGCTCGAAGCGTCCAGGTAAACCTCTCAGAACCCCAATTAATCTCAATCTCTCTTTTTTTCACTACTACTTGAAATGTGACAATTTAGTTTTATTTTGGGTTTTTCCGCAAAAAATAATAATAATAATAATAAATCTTGTTTCTTGGTATATAGGGGACAAATGGTGCTGAAATTCTCCAATTTCTCAGCCCTGTCACTTCTGTTCTTGGGTCCAAATTTTCTTCATTTTTTTTTTCGGTTTTGGTTTATGGGTCAATGAATTTGGGCAAAAATTCGGGTTGAAAATTATGGGTTTGGCTTATAAAAGGCTCAAGGCGGTTCTCATTTTCTGCCTCTAATACTTGAGGAGTATGGTTGCTTGTCTAATCTTGAGAAGCCTAGTTGAGTATCTGTTTGTTTTGGCTTCTTTTGGATGAATCTTATAATGAGTAATGGAAGACGGAAGGTCTTATGAAAGGTTGTCGTTTCGGCTTTGGTCTGGATTATTTGGTTAGAATGAAGTAGAACAACTTCGTTTTAGGGTTTTGAGGATAATATGTTGTTTTAATGGGCTAGGCCATTACTATTTGGGGTCTATAGTGGATCAGCACTTTGGAAGATTTTGAGGACTTTCCTTTCTCATGTTTAGTAAGGGACTGGGGAGCTGTCTATGAACGATGATTCGTTGTTTTTGGAGGTCATGTCGTCCTCTTCCCAATATACCGTATCTAGTGCATTAACTGTGAACTTGTTCTTCTCTTTGTCTTCATTTTTTTTGTATGCCTGTTGCCTACAATCGTACTCCGTAAACTATTGTGAAGCATTTTAATTATTGTATCGCACGACAATGTAGTAACTAATATACTACAATGTAATTTATCACGTTCGGTGTGCTAAACAGAGTTCTATGCGTTATTTTTGCCTGCAAGTGATAGAGTCGCTTGATGATGTTTGAATTGGTTGATTTTAAGTACTCTATTTGAAGAACTTGTTTTATATATATATATATGTACATGTTTAGATAGATGAATGAAGTTCCAAATTGTTGGTTCTACTTTCTGAACATTGTTGATATTCGGACTTAATGCCGATTGCCTTTCCTAGTGTTGCAGATTATGACTCTTGGTTAATCAAATTAAATATTGACAGGACTTATTTTTAAATTTAAATCGTTACAACCACAAAACACTGACGGATTATGAAATGGATATTGCAGAAGGAGAACTGTGGGGTTGGAGGAAGCAGTAGAGGTTTGAAAAATCACCATCGGCGGGATGAACCTGGTGGGGAGCAGAGCATTAAGTGGGGGGCCGAACCCCAAGACCGTACTGATAACAGGGGTGAGCAAAGGTCTAGGGAAAGCTCTAGCAGTGGAACTAGCGAAGCAGGGCCACACAGTAATAGGGTGCTCCAGAGCCCAGGACAAGCTAAACTCCCTTCAGTTGGAGCTCTCCTCCTCCTCCACCTCCACTTCTCCTTCCTCAGAACCCAACTCTTTGTCCTCTGACAGACACTTGTTGATCAATGCTGATGTTAGGTCAAATAGCAGTGTTGAGGAGCTGGCGCGCACAGTGATGGTAAAGAAGGGTGTTCCTGATATCATAGTGAACAATGCAGGTACAATCAACAAGAACAACAAGATTTGGGAGGTTCCTGAAGAAGAGTTTGATGCTGTTATTGATACCAATGTGAAAGGTTTAGCAAACATGTTGCGCCACTTCATCCCTATGATGCTTGTGAGCAAGCAGGGAGTAATAGTCAATATGTCTTCTGGATGGGGAAGATCAGGGGCAGCACTGGTTGCACCTTACTGCGCATCAAAATGGGCTGTTGAGGGTTTGACGAAGTCAGTCGCAAAGGAGTTACCTGAAGGAATGGCAGTTGTTGCACTGAATCCTGGTGTGATAAATACGGATATGCTAGCTTCATGCTTTGGCAACTCAGCTGGGTTGTATCAGACACCTGAATCATGGGCAGTGAAGGCAGCTACAATGATTTTGAATCTTTCGGCAGCGGATAATGGTGCATCTCTTACTGTCTGATGAATGTAGTATCTCCTTAAGAGAATAGAGTTAGCAATGCATATACCAAGTAGTACCTAGATTGTAATTTTTAAGATACTTGACATATACTCATATATGTATCAAGTATTGCTTTTGTTTTTGGGTGCATTTTTCCCTTTTGGAAACTCCAGAACAACCGAGGGATAGCAAATTTTGTGCAGCGATGCAATGGAGCATGTATTGTTAAATGTTGTTGGAGTTTGTTAGTATTTCAATTTCCAGTTTCGGATTTGTTGGAAATTGGTATTATCCTTGTCTTTTTAACAGGAGGTTGCTAAAAAACTCAACAATTCTTTCAATGCTCCAAACAAGAGTGTGGAGCCTCATGTTGACTGCTACACAAACAAACCCTCGTGGGGCCTCCATTACTGAACAGCATAATACTCTTTTACAGTGAATAGTCTCTTTCACTACACAATTCTGCCATAGCTTATACAATTTTTTGACAGATTAATACCTTAGCCGTTTTATTTATTTGAGAGTAATTTTTGGCTCTATTTTATAATGTCTATCAAATTCGGGCTAAGAAGGGATAGGAAGCAGAACAGAATTCCATTGTTGATCATTTTATTTTTCAGTAACAGTTATCAAACTGAAGAAACTTCTCTATATCCATTGTTGCATGACTATGCGTTGAATCTGTATATGTTGTTGCAATTTGCAAAGGGTGCTGCATTTATCTTTAAGTGCATTCAAATAACAATTATCAAATTTTCCTTGAAAAATACATACTGCTTTTAACATGTTCGCCTTCTTATGGCTTGCACATTGCAACGCCCACCAGGGGATAAATACAAATTCAGTTTCTGGACTGAATTTGACATACTAATTATACCTGAATGTTTATTAATCGTAATAGACTGGAAAGAGAGCGAAAATTAAGAAAATGATTTCATTTTCCTGCTTTTACTCATGTATTTGGAGCATATTATTTTAGAGAATTCTTCGCATAGTTTTTAAAACAGTGACTCAATTTTTTATTTTTTTAAATTCATTTCCTTTCTCTTTTCCTTTCTTTTCATTAAGAACTAAGTTATACTGCTATTTAGCTATAAGTAAAAAAAAAAAAACAATATCTACTAAAATGAAATATCAAAGGGGAGAAATTGACTTGAGTAGTATTAATTTGGCACAAAGTGACTGTTTTAATGATCTTTTTAAATTGATATTTTTAGTAATGTTGTAAATTATGTGACGAGGGATCACATTATTTGTGAGAATAAAATTATAATTTTTTTTTAAGATTAATCAACAATTACAAATTATGTGATCTTCTATCCTTAGAGTCACAAAACACTAAAAAGTCACTTTTCAAAATATTACTTAAATAAGTATTTTATTCAAAATAACTACTGCTTATATCAATTTCCCTAAATAGGGACACAACTTTTGTATCATGGAACTCGTTCTGTCAACGGACCAAATGTGTTGGTGCGGCCCATTTTGTTCTCTCACCATTCTCTCACAAATCACAAACTAAAGTCTCTCTCTCTCTCTCTCTCTCTCTCTCTCTCTCTCGAGACTGAACTCCAGTCCAAGGGTGGCTGACCTTGTTTTATCGTCAATCGAAAACCTCAGCACTTATCTTATGTCCTACAAAATTCTGGGATTCCTCAACCTCAAACCCTAACCAGGTAAACCTAACAAAACTCTATTCTTATTATTAATAATACTCATATTATTTTTTCAAATCAATGAATTGATTCTTAAGTATATAGAAAGTTAAAAACTTTGAAACTTTATTTGTTTGTTGATACCATAATTGCTTAATTATCAAGATTGAAATAGAGACCCTTAGAAATGGATTAAGTTTTATTATTATGTTTTAATTCCTCTTCTATTGGTAAAATCTTGCCAAATGTTGTAAAAATCAAGCTGTTCATGGTGATTATTTTCCCCCCTCTTATAACAGTTTAGGGTTTAATAATGAATTGGAATGGTTGAAGTTCAAGCTGCTGCTCAAGCCTAAATGCAAGACCTGTTTCAAAGGCCATTTGAATCTTTGTAAAAGCCTAAGGCCATTTTTGCATCTTTTACTCAATTGGGTAGTTTAGAAAAATGGTTGGGGATCCTATGGTTCAGGTTTCTACATGCTCAACAATATTATTTTCGCCATTGGGTACTATCCAGCGCCGTTCTTCGAATCGTTTGGCTTATCTTCAGTCTAGATCACGAAGAAAAATTGCTCAGATTAGTGCTACGTCCTCTGATACTGGACACGGCCAACCACCCTCCTCGGAGATGAAGAATCCACTTGCAGTTGTTTTGAATGTTCCGAAGACCATTTGGAAGCAAACTTTACGGCCATTAAGCGATTTTGGTTTTGGTCATAGGAGCATTTGGGAAGGCGGGGTGGGGTTGTTTTTAGTTTCTGGTGCAGTTATTCTTGCTCTCAGTTTGGCTTGGTTGAGGGGTTTTCAAATGCGGTCTAAATTCAGGAAGTACTTGGCTGTGTTTGAATTTGCACAAGCTTGTGGTATTTCAACTGGAACACCTGTGAGGATTAGAGGGGTGACTGTTGGTAATGTTGTCCGAGTAAATCCTTCCTTGAAAAATATTGAAGCAGTGGTTGAGGTGTGTTTTTCGTAGCGCTTGTTGTTTTAATTGAAGTCTGAAATTGTTTTTCTTTTTAAAATTTTTTTTTTTTTTCCAATTTGAAAATAAAGTTATTAAACTATATCTTCATTGCTTTCTATGGTTTTTGTAATATGGATAACTTTTCTTTGTAGGTTGAAGATGATAAAATAGTCATTCCTCGGAATTCTTTGATCGAGGTAAACCAGTCAGGTCTTCTTATGGAAACAATAATCGACATTACACCTCGAGATCCAATTCCAAATGCTTTAGTTGGACCTCTTGATCCAGAATGTGTCAAAGAAGGTCTAATTGTGTGTGATAGACAAAAGGTGAGGGGACATCAAGGAGTAAGTTTGGATGCATTGGTAGGGATATTTACCCGCCTTGGACGTGATGTAGAGGAAATTGGTATTGCCAACACTTATACACTGGCTCAACGAGTTTCTTCTGTTATTGAAGAAGCAAAGCCACTGCTTACAAAGGTGTGATGTGCCCTTCTGATGTTATTCTATTTAATTGGTATCCGCCTGTTCTTTTTGATTGCACATGTTGTTTGTTTTGGCCTGTACATGAATAATAAATAATGTCATTACTCTGTCTGTGGCATGCACTACCAAACCGGTACTCTTCTTAAATGGAGATTGTGAGTGCACAATCAAATTATTTAAATTTGTCATGTTTCATTGAGATAGCCATTTTTTGAATTCTACCTGCATTTAATAACGAGCGATAAATGAAAATTTGTTGTACTCGGGCCAATTACATTTTAAGTGTGCAATTACTGTCGTATTAGTTCAGGGAATAAAAAAAGGCAGAATTTTCTGTAAATGTCCTTTTATTGAATGCATTTCTCAAGTCAAGACAAATTTGAAAAGCTTAACATATATATATATATATATATATATTTATAGGCTTCAGGTATACCATAATACCGGTTCACTTCAGATGCTTTAAATTTAAGTCATTTAGATGTACTGCGTACTTCAAGTGCTTCCTGTTATTCAATTTACTTCAAGTGCGAGTTCGTGTGTGTGTGTGTGTGAGAGAGAGAGAGAGAGAGTGCAAGTGTGTGCTAACTTGCTTGACTACTTTTGTTTGTTTGTTTGTGTTTGTGTGTGTGTGAGAGAGAGAGAGAAAGAAGAACTAGTTCAGTATGAGAGAGATTGAGAGTAGAATTAGTCTGAGTGTGAGTGTGAGTGTGTGTGTGTGTCTGAGTGTGAGTGTGTGTGTGTGTCTGAGTGTGAGAGAGAGAGTAGAATTCGTCGAGCAGCTTGGGTTTGTTGAAGGAAGACCCCTTCTAGTACTTTCCATTTTACCGTGCATGCACATTCTCATGTACATATATTTGGATTTGATGTAGTGATGTCTCAGATCGAAGCCATGGCTGAAGATATTCAACCTTTGCTAGCTGAGATTCGTGATAGTGGCCTTCTTAAAGAGGTTGAAAATTTAACCAAAAGCCTTGCACAAGCCTCTGAGGATGTGAGGTGAACTATCCAAATCTAACCTTTATCACTTGCTATCTCGATTTTTAGTCTTTATCCTCAATGTTCTATTCTTCTCCTTTTAGAATATACTTTTATCTGGCAAGGTCTTAACTTGGTTCAGATATTTCAGAAGGTTTATTGTTATCTTGATTTTTTGTTAAAGAATTTAGATTCTTCCATTGATGATTTTGAGAAATTAATTTGTGTATTTACTGTACTTTCCTTTGAGATTATCTTTAGTTCCAACTGTTATCATGTCTTTAGACTTTTAGTTTCTTTTTTAAGTAGTTCACATGGCATCTATATTCTTTATTTACTTTTGTATTAAGAGTTAAAGATCTCTGCTTATCATTATATGGACCAAAGAGTTTAAAGTCAGGTTTGAAGTTTATTCCTCATGACTGTTCCCTACTTACTTTTTTGTGATGTTTAATTGATAATCAGCATTTTTCGTGAAATGAGAGATAGCTTTTCTTCCCTTTTTTCTGTTTTGATATTTTACTTATTGATTTGGTGATATCAAATCAAAGATGCATCACTTTTAGCTTTCCTCTCATCCTCTGCCACATCCAGATTCAAGTTCAACCATTTTCTGCAATCTTCATGGTACTCTGGTTTATAGACTACCATCATTACTCAGCTCAATCTACTTTTAGCACTTGAATAATCCATCACTCCTATATATATTTTCGCCGACTGTAGGGTTTTACTATGTGCCCTTTTAGCTGTTTATCTCGTTGGGTTCTGCTACTTTCTTGAGATACTGATGTGTAGCTTTTGACTATTGTTAGATGAATGGAGTATACACATTACTTGTAGAACATAAATAAATATTAAGAGTCTGATTGCATGTTTGGGAAAATTGAGGCTGCACTAGTGAACCTCTTCTCCAGTTTCTATCCAGAAATGCCTAGTTTGAGAAACTGTATTATGTGAGGTCTTTACTTTGTTTTGAGGTGACCTTTTAATAGCTTGTAAAAGCTTTGGTCAGGATTGATTTGAATCTAGTGCAATTTTAATATATTAGACCAATTTTAATAGATGGATACAGTGTCCAATGCATAATCTGAATCTAACTATAATAAAGCAAATTAGACATTATTACGCACATAGGTTTCGTTTCAATGGTGATTTGAATCAAATATATTTCCATGGACATCTCTACTACCCCAGCAATAAAAGCTAATTTGAGTTACCTTTTTATCTTTTTTCCTTTTGTGTCTTATTTGTTTCGTTTGGTAATCATGGCACAATATATTGAGAAAAATCATGTTGAAGATAAAGAAAAAAACAATAAATGTTTCACATCATGGATTTATTAACAAAAAGTATTTCTAACCTCTTTATCTGAGAATTTTGCTTTTCCAAGTTCCAATAATTTATTGTAAGGTTGCTTATTTAGAAGTTCATGATCTAATGGTAACTATCTAAGACTTGGGAAAAGGAAAAGGATTATGTAACAATAGGATTTTTGAATTGTGAATTGAAATTTTTTCATGAATTCGTATTCAATTCCAAAGAACTTGTAATCCTGGATCAAATTCAGATGATTGTATAGGTAACATGATTCGTTTTTTCATTGTATTAGCCTTAATGATCAGTTAGATTTTTCCTTTTTGATACTTTGCCCAATGCAAGTGTAAAAGGCTTCGTTTGCCGTGGAATTGAGATATTAAGGGGAAAAGAAAGTTTTATTGCTGCTTGTGTGTGTGTGCGTATGTGTGCGTGTGAAGTATGATCCAGTTTCGGGCTTATAATCATATGGAGTGTTGTTCTGTGCAGAAGAGTGCATTCATCTATTATGACCCCTGAGAATACAGAACTGATTCAGAAGTCGATATACACGCTGATTTTTACCTTAAAGAACATTGAGGTAAGATCCTGACCACAAATGCTTTACGTTTCTGCATAAGTGCATAATTGGTAATATTGATGATATCTTTGAAGTATAATTTTTCCATTCTGTTTTGTTTATTTATTTATTTTTATTTTATCTTCCATCTTTCTGTCTTTGCAGAATATAAGCTCTGATATCCTTGGTTTCACTGGTGATGAGGCTACAAGACGAAATTTGAAATTACTTATCAAGTCCCTCAGTAGGTTACTATGAAGTTCGTCGAAAGAAACTAATCATTGTAGCTTAAGATAGCATCATTGGTTGTAGAAACTTGAAACGGCTTCCAGGTGCCATTGATTTAGAAGTGATAAAGTAAAGCGATGCCATCTTTTTTGGTTTTTTGACGTAAGTGTGGGATTCCTTAGAGTTTATGTCCTGTCATTTTAGTTGCACTTGGACAGAAAAGCTGGAGTATAGAGCTATATTTTTCATTCATCTTTCTGGTTACTAAAGTTCTTTTGATGTTTTCTCATAACCCATTTGGACACATATTAGCTTATGTTCCTCTATGCCAGAGGCCTTGTTGCTCCCCAAAACCATTTTTTTAATTTGCAAAATGTGCTTTCTGACTGATTATTTTGAGATCTCTATTTGTTTTTGTGGGTTCCCTTTTCCATCTAAATGTCTTTTTTTTTTTTGCAGTGTTCTCCAAGACAAGCAACATCTATTGGATTTTTATGGTTTCTTGTCCCATTTACATGCTTCTGGGAAGCTTCCTTGTGATGTGCCTTTTGAGAAGGTGGGTGATGGTAGTCAATGTCTGTTTCAGTTGACACTAACTTCTCTGTTTCAGTTTGACACTAACTTGAGCTTTCCTACTTTCATCTGTGTCATAGGACTTGTAACCTTGCAGGATTTGTTGCTGTGATCTAAACTATTTTCCAATGTTTGCTAGCTTAAATTTAAATTTAAATTTCTTTTTATTTTTATTAAAAAAGAACATCTGAATATGGGTCCCACATCAAAATAGGTGGGTCAGAGATCCTTAGAGCATCTCCTATGCATGTGCTATTCTAAATTTGACCAGTTGTTAGCATCTTGTCACGACTCTAGTCTTAAACTAGATAATCGTGCGGCATTTAGTATGGGTTATTGTACTAAGTCAGCCTACTAACACTCAAGAAATGGATTTAGAGTAAGCCGTGAGACAAAGTAATAAAGAATAAGAGAGTTTGAGTGAATAAAAATTTTGTATTACTTTTAGAATGTTTACAATTCTCACAAATGGGACTTGTGTATAAATGAACCTAAGAGTTCTTTTATATAGGTAAAGCCGAAATCAATCTAAGGGTTATGATCGTGCAAAGTGGCATGATTTTACTAAAGGATCTAAAATCTTTCTAAATAAAATAGTAATATCTACAAAAATGTTTACAAGAAGAGATCTAGAATAAGCATGATTTAGATTCTTTTAGGGGTTTATTTACTATTTTGACTCTTTCAAGTTATTCTAAGAACTTTTAGGATCATCTCAATCTATCTAGAACTATCTCAACTTATCTAGGATCATTCGGCTTTGCCTAGAACTTTTTTAGATTTAGTAGTATCAATTAGAGTCTTTTATCATGGTTAAGATATCTCTTGATCATTCTAGATGTATCCATTACGTTCTAAGATTTTTTCCTATACTCTTGGGTGTGCTGTATATATAAAGGATCTTCGGATCATGAGATAGCAACATTTGAATTTTAGGAAATCAAATAAGCAGAGTGTAACAATACGCTATTTTGGCGTCAAAGTTGGCATTGTTAAGCTTACAACATTCTAAATTTTCTACAACTTGTCAATTTGCAAATTTGCCACTAATCCTTTTCATTTACCATTTTACTTTTGACTTTGGTAATAATATAGAACTTTGACTGCCAAATTTACATCCCAATATATATTTTTTTTCATATTTGTCATCTATGCGCCATTTTTCTTTACCATCATGTGACATAACTAGTAATACAAAACGTGTCCGCATCAGAATTGTTTATGTCATTTTCCTCTGAAAGATAGCTAAGGACTAAATTTATCGAGTATTCCAATATTAAATTACGTTAGTTCATGGCGTATGCAATGATTAGTCGTTGGATGTGAGAGACATAGGGTATTGGTAGGTTTTAAGAAGAGAAAATGATACTTTAAAAGAAACTAGAAGCTTAAATCTTAGAATAGATGATTCTATTAGTCTTTGAATCAAGGAGAAGTCTCACTTTGCTCTTTAAAGTTTAAATTATCTCGTATTAGTTTTTAAAATATTATAAATGTCATTTTAATCCTTATATATATATATATATATTATCATATTTTTGTCCGAATGAGCACATAAGTTGAATTTTTCATTATGTATTAGTGATTTGAATACAATATCACATTTTTTAAAGGTTTTAATTTATGTTCTAATTTTTTTATATTGTTGGATTATGCTTTTCGATATTTAATAAATATAATAGAATAATAAATGTGTCTCATGTATTCATTTTGTTAAGAATAAAATAAAATATGTAATATTTTTTCAAAAATAAAATAAAATATGTAACAAAAAAAACAAATAATTTTTTTTAATAGTTTAAGAACTAAATTTACGCAATTTAATATTTTTTTTACAAAGATAAGACTTTTCTCTTAATTTAGAGACTAATACGATCATCTATCCTAATTTTTAATTATAACATCCAATTTTTCATGATAATGTTAGAAGCACAACAATTGGTGTTATTGTTGCGAGTATTTGTGCAACATGACTTAAAAGAAAGGGAAACTCAATGCTCAAAATTTTTATTTGCAAAATGGTTTGAGCTACCTTTGTTTTTATGCTGAGTGACCAACGGTAAAATGGAAGATGGTCATTTTTGTAAATAAAATTTTTTCCATATTATCATTTTGCCAGAAGCTGAATATTGCATCAGCGTGATCTTGTTCATTTAACACGGCCTAATATGGCTAAAGTTTTGTTGTATAACAAAATTTATATGTACTGATATTGCAGTATTTGGAAAGACTAAAACTCGCGGTGATCGGCGTGTTGGTAATTTGTAGAGGTGTTAATTGGTTAATAGGCTACAATAATACTTTAGGGTATAATTATCATATTGTGCCTCAAACATGTTGTGAAAAGGAGTTTCTGTTGAGCAAATGTCAAAATTTTTCTTCTTTTAGAAAAACCAGCTCAAAATATATCCTTGAGTGAGAAGTGCATTGTACCTGGGTAATTTCTTCTACAATTTGACACTTACTAATGATTTGGACCTAATTGTTACGGTTTTACGGATTTAATTGCCAAGATATACTTTTAGGATACAATTCAAATTCACAAGTTTTAAGAACCAGGACTTTCAGGCGCCCAATTTTTTTAATAGGTAGCAGGACACTGTATATATTTTGTTTTCATACTTCATACCTGTTTGAACTAATGCCTAAAACGATACGAAATTTGTGTATATTTTATATGTACGAATCATATCCTAGACTCTGAATACTCATAATGGGTTTATAATGGAATTTTACACACAATGGGTTTCTAATGGAATTTTCCCTATGTTGTATCTTTCAATAAAGGAAACCCACAAATCTTTACAAATTTCTTCTGGTTGGATGTCACAAACCGAAAAAATAAGTTGAATTTTTAACATCCACGAATTTGGTCGGTAAGAGCTAACATCTCCCAAATCCCAAACAATTAGCACCCTACGCCTATTATTAACTTTTGAACACTATCGTCGAAATAAATGAACTAAACATATATTAATACAAAAACCATGGATTTCCCGGAACCCAAATTGTATCGTCCTTTTTCTTTTTCTTTTTTTTTTTTAAAAAAAAATAAATAAATAAAAATAAGGTGTTTGTGGACTGAGAAATGTTAAATAGATTTTCTTTTTCATTCTCTTTCTCTGAAATCTTGTCTCACTGTTTGGAGAAGAAAAAAAAGTGCATTTAGAACTCTGCTTGTGGAATTTCGAGTTCATACCTTACGAAAGAAATTTATAGTTAGAGAAAGAGAGTCGAGGTACAAGAAAAATGAACAATCAAAAGCTGCTCTTGCTTAAATTTTTGGCAATTGTATGAGACGAAATCCTATTTGTACTTTGTTCAGAGGAGTTAGGAATTGTACGGAATGGAATGGGACCAACTAAAAGGTGATCAGGAGATGATTTAATGGATTATGAACCGCCAGATTTTTCCATTTTTTTTTTCTTTTTAAGTGAACAAATACTTGCATTTATCCATCAGCACTTTTTTTTTCAGTTGAAGGGTAAGACTACTTACATTTATCTCGAAGAAACAATCTGAAATCATATTTGTTAATTACTTGCCTACTTTCAAACTTATTGTTCGGATGAGATCTTGCCAGAATTAACTACCACAAATTTGTTCATAGTTTCAATTGAGTATCGACTAATGTGAAATAGACCAATGTGCCCTTCTCTCTCTCTCTCTCTTTCTCTCGGCTAGCCTTCGCTTCTTTTCCTCTCTTAGTAGATGTCTCTCTTACTGGAAAGGAGGATCTCTCCCTTCTCTAGTAAGAGATTTTCGCGTTTTTTTTTTTTTTTTTGATTTTATTTTCAAATATTCTTTCTGTTTTGAAGGAAATTGTCTATCTAGATTTATGGTACTTATAGTATTAGATATCTATAATAGTTTGGGTTAGTTTTATTTTTTCTCTTTTATTAGTGCGGTTATTCTTCAGATTTGTATCATTTTTTATTTAGATCTGTAAAGGTGGTTACTATAGTGGATCAGAGTTGGAAAAATCTCTCTCGGTGAATCAATCAAAAGAACCAATTCGGATAGTGAAGAATTACAATAAGCCTTGAAGAGCTCTATCACATCTTTCATAGAGGAGTTTTTCTCCAAAATGGTTGAGGGGGACTGTTTTTGCTCCGAGATCTTTGAAATTTTTTTTTTATTCAAGTTTATGAAACGATTTCCTAATTCTTATTATAAATGATTATATGCAATTCAATTTACTATTTTAACCTTTATTTGAGTTTTAATGAAATTGTTTCCTTTTCCAAAAAAAAAAAAGAAATAAAAAAACAAAGAAATATATCAACCTAGTACATTTGGGTAAGCATAGTTTCCACACACCTCTCTAAATCAAACAATTTTATCCTCAAGATTCAATCCCATAATTACATAACCATGTTTTATTGAGAAAATTATGCCCTCTATGGCTTTTCTAGAAAAGAATTAGAAAAATACAATGGGTTTAGTATTTTCTAGATTCAATATCGCATTTTTTAGAAAAATTCCATTTTCTGAATTTTTTTTAGAAAAACATCATTGTTTAAAATAGTAACTACTAACCAGTAGCTAGTTTTTCAGTACTGGTAACTAATAACAAATGTATTTATAATTGTTATATAATTTGTAACTAGTAACCGGTAACCACTCAAAAACTGTTAACTAGTAACCATTTTAAAAAATATATTTCTCAATTTTTTTTAAAAAAATGATATTTTAACAGTATAGGAATTAGAAAAAAAAAAGAATTAGAAAAAAAAAAACTAACTCACCGCATTTTTGTAAATTTTTTTAGTTTTTATAGGTAAAAGTATTAGAAACCCTATTTTATTGGATTATCATCGAAAAAAACCTATAGTTTGTTGATTTTATAAAAAAAAAAAACTCTAGTTTTTTTTTATAATTGAACAAAAAAAATGAAAAATTTTTAATTTTAGTTAAAAAAAACCTTGAGTTTCCATTTACTTTGGCAGATCCATGATTATTTTTCAGGAGGTGCATAACATAAAAATTTTGTACAAAATTAAAATACAAAAAATACAAGTTAAATGGGAGTTTGAGGATTTAAATATCAAAAAATAAAAATTTGGGCCCTAAATACCAAAAATACTAAAATTTAGGGACTTCTGCTATCAACTACCAAAATATTTAATTTCTTTTTTCAATTTTAAACATAATGTGATATAATATCTTGTAATATGATTGCTATTTGTTAATAATAAATTCTTAAAAACAAATACATTTTGATAGAAATCGAGGAAGAAAAAAATCTAAAGAAGTCAAAATGATAAAGAGAATAAAATGAACAAATATACAAAAATAGATATATGGTATTTATTAAGGATTAGAAAAATAACTATAATTTAATTTTGATTAAAATATACAAATATCATGAATTAATTTATATATCATTTAAATAGAAATTTTATTCCCAAAATTATATATACATTAGTTATTGAAGACAGAAAGAATTAATTAAATTTTTGAATAAAGTAAGGTATGGAAGTAAAATAATTTATAGTAAAAAGTGTTTTAATATAAAATATATGCCCTTAAATAAATATATGTAGCATGTATCTGTGTATATAGAAAACAAAATTTAAAAAATCCAGGGCCCCCTTCCTCAGTGTAGGCATATCGCTCTCCATTTATATCAAATAAAAGTTTGATATAATCAAAGTTTTATTTAATATAACCAAAAACCCAATAAAAAGCAAGGTGTTTTTTTTTTTGGGATAATAACTATTTTTCTTACCCCTAAGCTATTATATTCATGTTCTCTCTCTTTGTAGCTCGAGACGAAGTCAGGTGTCTTATACACTACTAAAAAAGGCCCTTACTACGACGTGTATATGGACACACCGCGATAAAGACACAAGTAATCACGGGGCCTATAAGGTGGTAGGAAATGCATTCACCTATTACGGTGCTTAAAAAAACCGTTGTAGGTGAAATAAAATAACTGCACTTTATAGGCGTCGCCCAATTAATTAATAATGCTATTTCTAATATGTTTTGTTTCAAGAGAAGTGTGCTAAGAATTAGGGCCAAGTTTCTAATACTCAAAAGTATGAGCAAATTCCGGTGAACACTCTTATCTATATGTGATTAGTTTTAGTATTTTGCTAATAGTATTGTTGGAGTTCAAGGTGATTATCACGTAAGAATCCATATAATTTTCTGATATGCATGAAAAAAATAAAATAAAATCTTTTTTTTCGATATAATGAATATTTTCTAATATGCATGCATTACCATGTACTAAATAGTAAATAATTTGGCCAAATCCAACAATATTTTTTAGAAGAACTACGTCATTGAGAGTTTTCACGCAAACTGAAAATTGTCTCATTGAAAGCATTAGTTATTTTTATTTTATTGACGTTATTAAAACGTTCTTTATAGATACATATTTGATTACTAAAAAGTCAAACATTATTGCTGAAAAAGTAAAACAATGTTATTTATAAATAAATTGTTTTTAGAAAGTCAAAGGAAATATCAAATGCAAGAAATTTTCAGCTAAAATAATGTAATCCTCCTTAAAAGTTAATGAGATTCCAAATGTGCCTCAACAAATTCAGATTAACATATTGTGAAAGCCAACCAACCTCATCTCTCTACCAAAACAAGAACAACAACAATTTCAATAACAACATAATAGTTATAGCAATTATGACAACAAAAACGACACATCTATTAGGGCATAAATAATACAATAAGAATACATAAAATTATGATTTTTAATATACGATCTTGCTCATAAAATAAATGGGGTTTTAAGGTACAAATGGTCCCTAAACTATTCAATTTGGAATAGTTCGCTCTTAAAATTCTAATAAGCTCTTAAATCTTAATTTTGTGCAATTTGATGTCTGATCTATCCAAATTTCAACACTACTAAATTTTTGGCAGAAAAAATAAGTAAGGAGTACGTTGTAGCATCTAAAAAGTATCAAATTGCACAGAATTAGGATTTAGGGGCTTAATTGCTACAATTAGAATTTCAACACTATTAAATTTCCGGCAAAAAAACATAAGTGAAAAGTTTGTTATAGTATCTAAAAGTGTATTTAAGAAGCAATTTAAGAATTTTGAACACAAAAACAAACAATCACGAAAGATTTTTTTTAAAATTTGTAACTTTATAAATCCTAAAAATGCAAATAATTCGTCTTTTATTCCTTCTAAATCCTTTTATTCAATTTATTTTTTCTCACATACTCTTTCGAATGCAACCACATGCTCCTCATGTATGTTTTCAGTTAGAAATATAATAGTATATTGCGATTTTAACAGTTCAAGGGTCCAAGTTGTATAAAATTAAAAAGTTTGAGATCTTAATTACCAAAATTTGAACTTTTGGGACCAAATTATAACTAGTTAGATAGTTTCAGGACCATTTGTACTATTAACCCAAAAATACAAAATTCAAGTCCTAAAATTTTGTGGTGACGTTATCTTAAAAAAAATGTGGTGACAACATTATTTCTTCGAAAGAACTGTGAAAATTTTGTTATTGAAAAAAATTGCATCTATAGATTTTACAACTTGTAAAGATATAACTTTGGAATTGACACATTGATTAGTTGTCACTCGCAGGGGTATACACAATAAAATAAAATGCACCGTTTATCTTAAATAATGTACCGTTTATCTTAAATAATGATTGTAGAATCATCATATTTAGAAATTGGTTTGAATATATTTATTCTAGTTTTGGGAAAAAATTAAATACAATAATGATTGTAGAATCATCATATTTAGAAATTGGATTGAATATATTTATTCTGGTTTTGGGAAAAAATTAAATACGAATCCATTCCGGCCTAATAATATCCGCAAAGAAATAGACGCAGAAATCCAAAGAGAACATTTAACTGATTATGAAATAAATGAAACTGCAAAGAGCCATACTTTATTTATATATATAATTACTAATTTAATCGTTGGATCATTATTAGATGATGATGATCTAACGATTATAACGAAGTACATGAAAAAACGTGTATCATTAATATTATTTTTTGTTTTACTATAAAAGAAATATACATGATAAATTTTTATTTTAAAATAATATCTTTTTATAAGTAAAAAAAATTAGCTAGTAGATTGGTACCATATATATATATATATATAAACAGTATCTGAACCAGTGTCGGATTAGGATTTTGATTCTGTAGGCATAATGAATTTTTTTTTTTTCAAAGGAACCGATCATATATAAGAAGCAAAAATTTTAACTTTTAAGCAACAGTATAATACTGAATATCAATTATTAGAATTGTGGCCAAGTCTTCATATTTTGAAAACAATTTATGAAAACCCTTATTCTTCATATTTTGAAAACACTTATGAAAACCCTTGTTGTAAATTATATTAAAATTATCTTTGCTATAATCTCTTTTTTAGTTGTTTGGTTTTAAATATTATATTTATTTGTCAAAAGTACAAAGAAAAAACATTTCATAGAATCATGGGTGCTATAAAATTAAATATATATATATGTATATATAATTAAAAGAAAAACACAACCAAGCACAACCTGACTTCGAGGATTAAGTAGGTTTTAATACTTAAAAGGAATCTGTTATAGTACTCAGTGTGAGTAAAAAAAAAAAAAAGAAGAGGTGTTACGTGACCTAAAAGGCGAGTTTAATGGAGGAAAAAATTTGTATTCAATGAGGATTTTAGACTTTAGAGCGTAGTTAATAGATTTTTTTTTTCCCCAATAACCATTAGAGTTAAGATTTTGAGAAAAATAAAAGAAGTATACCCTAACTCTCGAATAAAATTAATGAAATTGGGAAACAAAAATAAAGCACATGGAAAAAAAATTGAGTGGAGGCATGTGGGGTTTTTTTAGAAAATAAATTCAATTTTAGAAGTAAAATCTAAATTTTAAAAAGTTGAGTGTGGGCGCTTACCCCCATTCGCCGCTCTGTACATTTGTCCTTGCTCTAAACACAGTGAGAATTAAAGAATTGAAAATCTGAACTACTTTTTCTTCTTGTTAAAATTTCATAATTCAGACAGAGTTGACAAAAAAACTATATTTTAAATCAACGTGCAATTTAGGTGTCAAACTTCATCAGATCAATTGATATATTGATTAATTTCATGATTTTTTTATTTCCTATTATAATAAGTACTTGTAATGTCTTTTCTACTTGACTTGATTTTGGAATCACAAAGAAGTTTTCCATGTATCATGTATGAACTGCTAACTTGTTAGTTGGAGATTTGGACGATCATTACAATTAATTAATTAATCATAAATAATCATATAGCGACCATTTCTTATATTGTTGTTGTTTAATAATTTTGGAAGATTGGGTAATCATATAGCGACCATTTCTTATATTGTTGTTGTTTAGTAATTTTGGAAGATTGGGTGGGTATATTGTTGTTGTTTAGTAATTTTGGAAGATTGGGTGGGTACACCATTAATTCTATTAAGGACTTCCGTTTTTCTCTCTCATGGTTTTTTTTTTTTTTCTTTTGGAAGGACTCTCATGGTTTTCTTCTACCCTCTATTTTCCATTCCTCCATTATTCCTAAGTTTGATTACTATATTATCACCATTTCTTTCCATGCTTACGTAGTCAAAACATGCCCATTTTTACCTGTCTTTTCATTAATTTTAAGTGAATGTTTTGGAATTGAATATGGATTTGAATTAAGGCTAATTAAAATTCTCTAATTGTATTGGACAGATAATGTTTATATAACGAAAGAACATTAAGAGGGGGGATATAAAAGCAATACGACTATATGATAACTGTAATATTAGGGACAAAGTCTCATTAGCTTGGAAAGTGTTTAGAAATTTTGTCCTTATTTACTTGTTTATGTTATCTAAATTGTGGCTTTCGTACTTAAAGATTCCAAGCAAATTGTATCCAAAAAATATATATATATTCCAAGCAAATAAGTATGGAAAAGAAGATTGCATTATGCTTCTTGCTTTGTCTTTACTTTATAATATATCCAATAATTGCAACCACTTTTTGAGTGAACCCATATGCTTGAGTCTCTAATTTTGCTTAAGGTGGAGACATCTTCCAAGCAGAGGAAGTTATTAGGTAATCAATCACTAACATTAGGTAATCAATCACTAACAAACATTTCCATTGAGCTTCTTTACTTTATAATTATATAATGAAACAAGTTTATAACTTATTCTAACTGCTTTATTTTTTCTTTCTTGCCGAACAAACGATTCCAAGCTTTAGAAAAAAATTTCTAACATTCTAACACAATCATATGTACTATATATGCCCACAAACTTTTTCTTTTATAAATATTAAAATAACTACAGGAAACAAAAAGAAAATTGAAATTAGATAAATAATAAATTTCTTTTGAGTATCCTCAGTGTATAAGACATTTTGGTATCCTATGCTTCATCACATGTTTCATGTTGACCCTGATGGCCGCCATAATGTGAATTAAGGTTGCAGCCAATTGTTTTTGAATATATATTTGTAAGAAGTTCAGTAAAGAGTGGTATATAACACAATTTGTCTGTTGTATTTATTTCATATCTAGAAGTATAATTAAGCACTATAAAAAAAAATAGAATATGAATTGAGGTTATTTAAAAATAATTGGTTAAATAAAAATTAGTTACACATTGGATAATAATGTAATGTATAATTATCCAAAATGTGATATTATGTTAAAATCACTAAAACACAATGAAAAATATAATTCATGTGCTCATTCTGATAAGTTTCAAACAAAATATATAGCAAAAAAAATTAGAGTTACATATTTTTAATTGTTTAAAGATTAATATAATGTAATTTAAAGTTTAAGACCTAAAATAAGACTTTCTCCTTAGTTTTGACTAATATAATTGTTTAGCCTTGTTTATTTTCTTTCTTGACTTTTCTACTCTTGAGGATGGAAAGTTATTGAAAATAATAATGTTGAGTATCCCAATTAATTTACTAAAATTTTTGTAGTAACATATAATAAGTGGATTATCATAATTCTATTAATATATTAAAATTTACTAGCTTTACTCGATTAAAAAACATCATATTCGTTACCGAAGGATAAATCAAAAGACGTTTCACAAGTCTCATTATGTTTCTTTATTATTATTTTTGAGGCCTAAAGATAGACCTTATTATTTTGTGTTAAAGAAATATACTTACCCGACTCTTACACAAGTAACGAGGATACAGTGTCCTCTATTTGGTTAGAAGGCACTTCCTCTCAAAATATGGTGAGGACAGGGTCGTTCCTCTACAAGATTTTTCCTTTCCTTTTATTTATTTTTATCTCTTTCCATAAATAAAATAATAATCGAAAAGAAATTTAAAATAAAGGAAAATAAAAGGAAAAGTGAAAATGCTATCAAAAGAATATTATTCAATAGATAATCAGTCTAAGTAAATGATAAAAGAAAATAAAGAAACATCCCTAGGCCCTAGCTATGTTTTCAGCAGATTAATTCTTTTGACAAACAAGACCAAGAATACTAGTTTTGTCTAAAAACCTTGCCAATTTAGGATATAAATACTATATTCAAATTATTTTTTTTTTTTTGGGTATATCTGGTTGTTAATTAAACGTTCCTAATTGAACTAAAAAAAGGCTACTTGGAATTACAAGTAAGTTTTTGCAACGAGAATAGTTGATTATAATACTAGAACTTTAAGAAATATGTACTACTACTATCACGAATAGTATTCATATTACTATTGGATTAGTCTAATTATGTTTTTGTTAAGTCAAAATTGTAAGAGGAGAAGGCAGTACAAAAATCGATAATTCTATAAGTTGGTGATAGAGCTCTTCGGGTATTTCGAATATGAAAACTAGGTTTGTAATTATTCTACTTTTAATAAATCCAATGTTGGTGCATGGTTGTCTCTAGTAGATGTAACTCTTGTTTGTGTGATTGAATCTAAATCAGAACTTATATCGACATTCCATCAAAAAAAGAAAAAAAAACTTATAGCAACATTATGTTTTTGGTTTTAAGTACGTGTTGCTATATGTGTTTTTGGAGTTTTTGTTATTTTTGCTTCACAATACAAGTCAAAAAGAAAAAGAAAAAATAGTTGCTGATGTTGTTGAGGATATCACTAGACTTAGTGCCAAAGTATACGTATTGCCAAGCTTGTTAGAAAGGCTGCCCAATCTTGCCCTAGTGCCCAACCTTGCTTAATCTTGCCTATGAAAGGGTGATGTTCTTACCATTTGATTTCGCAAGGAACGTGAGAAGCTAGCAAAGTTGAGAGCTCTGAGTGTAGTGAACTTATTAAAATAGGCCAATAGAAGAGTGATGTTCTTACCATTTGATTTCAAAAGGAACGTGAGAAGCTAGCAAAGTTGAGAGCTCTTTGAGTGTAGTGAACTTATTGAAAGAGGAAGTGACTCTTCCTTAGGTTTGAGTGAAGTATTTGATAAATTGGCACAACCTTGCTATAAGATTGTTAGAGATAGCACAACCTTGCTATAAGGTTGTTAAAGATAGTACAACCTTTCTATAAGGTTATTGTAAGAGTATCTTATGTATACTCGAGACATAGGTTGTGAGGTTGAGATTACTTACATTGTAATTTACTTGTATTATTAGTGGCATTGATTGATACCTCTTTGTGTTGAACCATACTAATTTCTTGTGTCTCTCTTTTACCAATATTTTCGATCTTTATGACCATTTTTTCACTATTGTTATTATTATCATTGTCGTTTTTATCATTATAATCATTATTTTTTCATAAAAATTGGTATCAGAGCTAAAAATTAAATGTCATTAAAGTATTATTCATCTAGAAAAAATAGTAATCACAGAGTACAAGATGGAGTCATTTAATGACAAAACTAATTTTAATACATGGCAAACTACTATCAAAGATGTACTAGTGCAACAAGGGCTTCTTAAAGCTTTGCAAGGAAAGAATAGTATGAAAGAGATAATGAGTAGAAAAAATTAGAAGTAAATGCTATTGACACTACTAAGTCTTACTACTAACTTAAAGTACTCCATGTCGAACGAAATTTCTCCTGCAAAATTATTAGAGAAATTATGCATGTCAAGATCATTGGTGAATTGATTGTATTTAAAGAGGAAGTTGTATTAACTAAAAATAGAGGAAGATTCACGTCTCAGGAGTCATATTAACAAGTTCAAGAAGTATATCACTCAACTCTTAAGTACAGATATTAAGATTGATGAAGAAGATCAAGCTGTTATTTTGATATCATTATTGTCAAAACAATACGATTCTCTAAGAATTATACTACTAGTCAGGAAGAGCACGATGACTATATATGAAGTGTCCATTGCTCTACAAGATAGACAATATGAACCAGCTAAGCATGTCTTTTCAAATAGAAAGTGTAGTGGCAAAAGCAGATTCTAAATCTAAACTATAGCGTGGTAGAAGCAAATCTTGTAAAAGAAACTCAGGTAAAAATTGTCATCGTTCTAAGTCACGTCCCAAAAAAATGTGGAGTGCAATTACTATCACAAGAAAGGACATGTCAGAAGATTATGTCATGAATTAGAGAGAGACTTGGAGGCAAAGGAAAACTAAATGCCAACAGAATTGAATATTGCTAACAACAATAAGGTTGACAATGGTGAAGATTTTTTTTTAGTGTCAACAAACAATATATCTTTATCAAATTGTTGGATACTAGATTCTAGATGCTTATACCATAAATGTCTTCGCAGGGAGTGGTTTAACATATGAAAGGCATGTGATAGCAATGCAATTTTAATAGGCAATGATAGGCTGGTTATAAAGAAATTAGAATTTGTAGATCAAGATGTACAATGGTATAGCCAAAATACTTGACTTATGTCCAACATATTCTCGAGTTGAAGAGAACTCCGATCTCTTTCAATACTTTGGATTCTCTAGTTTATAGTTTCTCATCCAAAGGCGATATGCTGAAAGTATGCAGAAGGCCTTGTGTTGATAAAAAGAGAGAAGACCCGAAATCTATACAGGTTACTTAGAGAAACAATTATTAGTGAAACTGCCACTACCACCCAAGAATAATCTAGTTGTGATTACACTAAGGTGGCATTTGGTTGGTATCAATAGGCNACAAGAATAATCTAGTTGTGATTACACTAAGGTGGCATTTGGTTGGTATCAATAGGCTTATGAATGGAATTGTTGTTCCTATGAAAAGCTCATTCAGGTGTTTGGTTAGGATTCAGCTACATGGATGAAAAGCTTTTCCTAAACTAAACCAATTAAAATGCCTTTTCATTCAGCCCATAATTCAAGTGTCCTAAACTATCCTTTCTTTTCTTCAATTCTCGCTCAGACCTCCCTGCTAGTTGGTCATCATGCAAAAAGGAAGAGCTGCTAGTCGTTGTTTAAAGAAGGTCCCCTGGTCGTCCTTTTTTGTTCATATCTTGTTTTTCTAGAAAGAAGTTCAATTTCTTATATAAAAACAAAAAAATTGAATGATAGTAGTGAAAAAAGTTGCCTTTAATTAAATTTATTTAATAGTGGTGCAACTTGTCCTTTAATTAAATTTGTTTAAGAATGAATGTGAAAAATGTTGCCGATAGAATCAGATTCGTTTTTATGGCATAATTCTTACTTGTATTATAATCAGTTGTATTAAAAAAAAAAGAATTAATTTTAATGAAAAAAATTCAATTTTTGTACCAATTTAACTATATGTACAATTTTTCTAATAATAAGAATATTTTGGTTTAAATAATATTAATTCTATTTTATTCTTATAAATCAAATATAATAATCCTCGTTTAGACAAGAATTCCTAATTATCAAGTAAATAAATAAATTAATTTTTTTTATTCCATTTTTATTTTCGTTCCATTCTTATTACCCTTATCATTTCTATTCCATTTTCACTTTGCAACCAAATGATACTTAAGTTATGCCACATGCAACTAGGCCATCTCGATAAACGCGAGCTTAATGATTGCATAAGAGTCTCGTCCATGGTGTGAAAGCATGGCAAATGAACTTTTGCAAATTTTGTATTATAGAAAAGTACAAGAGGATTAGCTTTAATACATCTTCCTTCAGTAGCAAGGGTACTTTAGACTATACGATGTTTTAACCAAAAACAATGGTACTTTAGACTACTTATATACAGACATGTGGGGGCCATTTCTAGTTGCATCACATGGAGGATCCATTTATTTTGTTAGTTTAATCCATGATTACTCCAAAGATGTAGGTGTGGGTGTACTTCGTGCAACACAAATTTGAGGTATTCACCATATTTAAGCAGTGGAAAGCTGAAAGCCTAAAACTGACGAGTAGATTGGCAGAAAATTAGCTGACAATGGGAATACAGAGAAAATACTTTCTTTGAGTATTGAAAGATTGAATGCATCACACAACATTTTACAATAAAGAAAACTCCAAAACAAAATACAGTTGCCAAGAGAATGAACAAAACCTTGTTGAAATGATCTCATTGCATGAGAGTCAACAAAAGATATTGTCGAAGAAACTTTGGCTAGAAGCAGTAAACACTGATAAGTATGTGATAAATTGATCCACATGCTCAGCCATTAATTTTAGAGTCCTTGTGGAGGTTTGGACAGGAAAGCTAGTTAACTATTATAATTTACGAACATTTGGATGTTCAACATATATGCAGTATAAAATGATGAGCGAACGAGGTTAGATGCTAAGTCAGATAAGTGCATCTTCCTCGGCTACCCAAAAGGTGGGAAAGGGTATATATGATATAGGATATAGAATCAAAGAAGAAAGTATGGGTTGAGACGTTATCTTTGATGAGGCGAGCATGCCGAAAAAGGAAAATGTTGACCAGACTCTCACTAAATGCCAAGATGAGAGGCCAAGCGTTCAGGAAGAATTGAAACAGCAACAAACTCCCTTACAAGAAATCAAAGACCCGATTGAAGATCAAGAAGAATACCAAGAAAAGTCTTATTTTCTTGCTAGAGATGGACAAAGACGCACTACTATAAAGCATCTATGAGGTATGGATATGAAGATATGGTCTCATTTGCGTTATTCTTTGATACCGAAAACTCGTCTAGCTTCAGCCATAGTTGAATTCATAGTTGGACACTATATGTTGCATCCATTCCCGTAATAATTAACTTGAAACCCAGCCATAGTTGAGTTCAAATTTCATGAAAACAGGAAATTTGTCTGTGGATAAATATAATTTGTGGATATGAGACGTAATTTCTATTCTCAAAACGTTTATGGATGCAATATATAGTGTCCACATAGCTCGGTCATCTTTTCAATAAAAACGAATTTACTAAAATGGCTAATACTAACCTACTGAGAATGCACCTACAATTTGATCTCAGCCTATTAATCAAAACAACCAAATTACAATTGTATAGTTTATGTAAACCTGCAGTTAGCAAATTTGACCAAACGCAACACGTAGAATATAATTTAAGATTTTCTCTAAATGGAAATTTTTTAACTTTTTCGTGATTGTATTTGCTAAACATCTTTTCTTTCTCAGCTATCATACGGTTGTTCTTCTTACTAATCAAAGAACAGATATGATTATCACTTTTTTAAGATTATGGAGGTCCAGTGAGGTAAGAACTTATATAAGTGAATATATAAATTCTGTGCGCGTGCCCTATGGTATATATATATACATGTAGATATATTTTTTTTTAACCGTTGAATCATGTCAAAAATTGATTCAACAGTTATAAAAAAATTGATTCAACAGTTATAATGAGTACATTATTATTAATACTATTTTTTTTCTTATTTATATGATACACCTATTTGACCATGCTGACCATGCTTTTTTATACACAATCAAGCATATAATACGATTGGTGTGCATATATATATATATATAATACACCTATTTGACCATGCTTTTCTAGTCAAAATTTATACACAATGAAGCATATAATATGGTTGAATTTATTTTGTTAACAGGAAAAAAAAAAAAGAAAAATATCGATTACGTACGGATCTATTTATTTATCAAATAGATAAGTATTTGAGTGTCAAATTGGATATTTATTGCCACTAAACAGATATAGTCCCAAAATGCACTCCTTAGAAAATTTTCATTTATGTTTTAATTCATGTTTTTATGATATCAATTACACAAAAATAAAAAAAGATGATATCAAAACTCAGTTGTCAATAAATTTTTGTTGTTAATTATAGTCTTAGAAATAGACATTGGCCGCATTCAAAATAAAAAAAAAAAAAAAAAATAGACGTTTGCTAACATAAAAAGATTTAAGGGAAAAAAATATTGATGGTCGAGATGACTAATTAGCCAGTTTTTTTTTCCCTTCTTCTTTGTGTGTAAAGTTAACTAATTTAACGGTTGAAACATCTCTATTGCGAAAGTGGTGCTTAAATAAGAATCAAACTTATAGTCATTTTCAAAATTATTAAAACCATTTGCCTTATTTCGTTACTTTATTTGTTTATTGTTATTGAAATATAATATATACATATATATATATATAGTTATTTGCAAATAAAAAAAAACATGAAATATGATCTTTTTGCAATTTTAACATTAACTACAAAATTATTATCTTTACATTTTAAATCTCATCAAAATTTGTACTTTCTGTATATAAATTGACCAATAAATTTTTCATAAAAAATAGAATATGAATTGAAAATATCTTATTTTTGTTGACTAAGACCAAAAAGTTATTGAAAATAACTCAAAATAGTCGATAAAAATTACCCAATTTGTATACAAAAGGTACACATTTATAAAAATTTGAAATGTGAAGATATAATTTTGCACAAACTAACAGTCATGATTAAAATTGCAGAAAGGTCATACTTCAAGGTATTTTTTTTTTTTTTGCAGTTATCTCTATATTATATAATTGTAAGAAACCAAATACAATAAAACCATCTCTAATTTTTGAATAAATGATCTCGCTAGTCCCTAAATTATGATAAAAATTTCACTTTGATCCATAAACTTTGAATTACGCCATCTTGGTTCTTAAATTATCAAAAAAGTCTCATTTTAATTCTTTTTGTTATATATTTTATTTTATTCTTTACATAATGAGTATATGAGACACATTTATTATTTTATTATACTTATGTCATATCTAAAGTATAGTCCAATACTATAAAGATATTAGAATATAAATTAAGATATTTTAAAAATGATTGGTTAAATAAAAATTAGTTGCACATTAGACGAAAAATGTAACTCATATGCTCATTCAGATAAAAGTCAAACAAAATGTATAAAAATGACTAAAATAAAATATTTTTAGTAGTTTAAGGACTAATATGGTGTAACTTAAAATTCAAAGACCAAAATGAGACACTCTCCTTGGTTCAAGGACTAATTAGTCATTTAACCTTAAACTTTTTTTTAACGTCAAATATTTGAAAATTTGAAGGTTATGTTCCAAAGCACTTCTCTATTATTTTTGTGACGTTTATTACCCATCTAGCAACAGTTATTTATAGCTTGACCTTTAAAAGCAATCGGCCCCAACAAATTCTAATTAAGCTCGATGCAATACTGAGTGGCAAATCTGTCAAAGCCAAAGTTTTATTTTTTTTTTGAAGAAAAAACTTGACAGAGCCGAATAGAAATTGTATTATGTTAAGATCAATTCAACTTAGTCCAATAATAGCGACAAAGATAATTAAGATCAGTACAAAATAAATCTTTGGGTCATGTTCGGTACCCCATATTATATTGAATTGTATTATAATATATTATATTACATTGTATTATATCGTTTTATTACACTCCAATGTTTGGTTTTGTACTGAATTGTAATTTTTGAAAAATACTACTTTTAAAAGTTTATTTAGAAAAATACTATTCTAAAACATAATTTTGAAAATAGCACTTCTAAGATACCACTTTCAAAAGCTATTTATTGTAAAATACAAATTTCTAATTTCAAGTTTTGAAAAATATCACTTTAAAAAATATTTAGAAAAATATCACTTATATAAGAGAAAATAGAGAAAAAAAAATGATGAGAGAGAATTTAAGAGTCAATATTATAATAAAGTATAACACAAATCTTTTTTTTTTTCCATATTACATTATAATTTTTGTATTATATTAAATTTTGATGTCGTATTAAAAAATACAATACAAAAAACACAACCAAATATAATATTATGTTTAATACAGTACATAATTTTTGTACAATTTACCAAACATGACCAGCGAAATCCACACTATGAGCATGAGAATAAGTAACATCCGAATGGCACCAATCAAAAAACACTCAAGTCTATGTCTTAACCAAGTCTTCGTCAATAAATAGCAAGTAGCATTATTTTCAATTCAAACTATCGTTATTTCTTTGCTGAAACTATATCAATTTGATTTTATAGCATATGTATATGGAAGAATTTTTAGGTCTTTATCCCGCCTTGGTTAGTGATCAACTCAGAAGAAACTTGGAAACAGTGGATTGAAATCATTTGTTGGAAACTAATCCAACAATATATAATTACATCAGTAACCATTATCTAACGCTTCTGTTTTGTTTTGTTTTTTCTATTGCCTGCGGGACAGTGGATCAAACTGACATTTGATTACGAGTTTGGCATGCAAACTTAGCAAATAATTTTTAAGGGTTTATGATACATATAGTCCCTGAATTTTAGATTTTATAACAATTTGGTCTTCAAAGTTCTAATTTAACAATTAACTTCTTAAATTTTCTAATTTTGTGTAATTAAGTCTCAGTTGTAATTTGTTATTAAATATTTTCACAAAAATACATTAAAGAAGCTTGTGGTAATATTCAAAAGTATATGTCAGGAGTCATTTAGGAATTTTGAGCATAAACAGAACAACTATAAAAAATATTTTCTCAAATTTATATCTCTAAAAACTTTAAAAAATATGAGTATGTTCAGTTTATATCTTCTCTTACATACCCTTTTCTATGCTACCACGTATATTGTTTTATTAAACATTATTTGAACCTCATTTCAATGAATCGGAAGGATTGGAAATTTTTAATTGCCAAAATTAGAACATCGGGGACCAAAATATCACAATATCCATAGTTCAAGCATTTGTAGTACTTTTCGCTTCACCTTTAACGAACTATAAAAAATAAATAATTATAAGAACACTTAGATTGTAGTACTATATCAATTTAACTTGTTCATTAATTATTTGTTTCAACTCTTCGAATAGTTTATTTAACTATTTTTTTTTTAAGTACTCACTGTTTTCCTCTTCCAATTGTTTATATAAGTGAGACCGCTTCTTACGAAACATTATATATTAAGCCTTCCAACGTATGTAATGTCATGCTGTTGTTTTTTCTTCTTTTTTTTTTGAAAAAAATATTAAGTTAATTCACATTTTTCTACGTAGAGCTTAGAAACATTTTGCTTGATAAGTCATTTCAACTTTTTTATTTCGACTTAAAAAAAAAAAAAAGAAAAAAAAGGTGAAACACAAATTTGCTATGTAAACTCTTATATTAGTATTTTAAGGGGAAAGAGAAAATAAAAGAAAGAAAAACTAATGTGTATTAGCAAGCATGATATGACCTAATTAACACTTATGTTTTAGGTTTTAATCATTCGTTATGATGTTATGGAAGCAAAATGATGTTAGATTATTGAATCGTGGTAACTGCTAAAATTAATTAGGCAACTTGGTGGTTGACATAGTCATGTCAACTATCAATCGTGAAAGGTTCTCCCATTATTAGTGTCAATGTACTTTCTTTTCCTTTTTCTCTAAAATAAATATGACATTACCTACCGTTTTCCAAGTAAGCTTTTAGCGCATATATATATATATATATATATATATATATTCACTTATTTATAAGCATTTTTTTAGTCGATTTGATTTGATTTTGATTTGAGCAGTTAGAAAATAATAATAAAAATAAATATATATTATTTAATATTTTTATTTTTTTTTATATTTTATTATAAAAAATATGTGTAATAATTTTTAATTTGATAAAATATAAATAAAAAAATTACTCAATTAATGCCCATATTTAATGTTCGCTGATATTCACCTTTTATTTTTTCCTTTTTATTACTTTGCAAATAAATTCCTCTATATATATATATATATATATATATATATATATGTAAATGCCTCTATTTAATCTACTGTTGTTTTTGCAAAAACATTCTTTCCAATGTTTATGCTAAATAACACTACACCATTAATGTTTTTTGAAAATTAGAAACATGCATACATAATTAACAATTCTAACCCTAGTCATATGCAAGGGACAGTTTAGTTCTTAAATTAAAGATTTATAAAATATTTCACAAAAAAACATAAGGATTTATAAAATAGCTCCTAATCAAACTCGTACTTAATCAACTGTTACATTACTGACCTAAAAAAAATGATCAAATTATTTAGGACTAGAAAACACAAGTACTTTTTATTTAAGAGACCCAAGTATCAAACAGGTGAAAATTCAGTAAATTTGTTTGTTTCTAATCTTTTTGGTTTGTTTGTATTTTTGTAGTTATCGTTTTGAGTTCATCAAAGTTAGAATTACGATCTTAGATAATAATTCCCGTCTCGATGGAAGACCATTGGAGAGATATGTACGAGAATTGATACTAAGTATAAATGGAGAATAACAGTAGTAATTACATTAATTAATATTTAACAAGTTGTAGAGCTTTTATCATTGTATTATTATTTCAATTTAATACTAAATTGAACGCAAAAAATTTAAAATGAATGCTATGAGTACTTTAAGATGCCGATACCATACGAGGTATATGTTTTTTTTACTAGAAAACAGAATAACACTTAAGTAGCACTATGTATAAGACCCAATATATTCATTTTTTCTTCCAATGAAAAACGGATACACATCAAATAATGCTTAACATCTTAAGGTATCTATGTCGTTACTCAAAATTTATGAACTAAAATGGGAATTAAGGTTTTGTGTACAAGAAAATAGAGGTTTTCAATTTAATTAGCTCTTAAGGTATACATGCGTGTACACTTTAGTATCCTATCAAGTGTAACAATTAATTTAATTTGGTGAAAACCACGTGCCTATAGGCTATACGCCTATACTTAATATATTATTATTATATAAGTACCATATTATTATTATATAAGTATCAGGCTATCAAACTAACAAATCCTGAGTTAGTAACTAGCAACTACGAAATCATGATTTTTTGTTTACTCTAAAATAATCATGGACAATTAGTTATGCATATTGTACTTTTGGATTAAAAATTAAATGCGTCGTAGGATAAGGTCAGCCACATTTTCCGGGCTATACTTCTTTAGCTCACCAACCAGAAACGACTAATCTTCTAACAGTGAACTACCAATATTAATACAAATAATCTGAAAGTAAACTTAAATAAGAATATACTAGTAGTTGTATCGGTACAATGTTCTAAAGATTTTATGTACTGTTGCACAAGTTTTGTTTCGGTACCAAAATTTTAAAATTATAAGAGTAATAGTGTCAAAATTACTTGATTTTGAAGTTTAAGGAATATTTTTTTTAATTATGTCTATGAGTCCAATCGAAAAACATTATTTTTTTAAAATATATATATAGAATGCCCAACATTTTTTTTTAATTTTCAGTTTTATATTGGTAGTTTCTTTATTTGCATTCCAAAAGTTAAAGGTCCAATTTGGTTTACCTATTTGAATGAGCGTATTTAAATATAAAATGTGGAATGTATTATAACGAGAATGAGAAACATTTAAAGTGAAATAAATTGGAATGAGTTGTAATTAAAATGTGAGACATTAGAACGAACTATTCAAAAATACCTCATAGACTCTATTTTCATTATAAGATAAAAAAAAACTCATTTCAATGATTGATGTGACCGATGAGCCATTTGAATGAAAAACTGAATTATTGAAGCAAACACTCATTCTAATGAGTTTTCTATTTAAATTGAATGGAATTCGTGAAACAAACATGCCCTTATATTACTATGCTTTCCTGCGGACCAAAATGCATTTCAAGTAATGGCGTGGAAAAAACCATAGTCCAACCTCTTATCAGAAATATCATGTCAGAATAATTAGTTATAATTTGTTATTTTGCACGTAATATAAATTTATCTCCTCATTTTTTGATTTTGTATTTAAGTGCTCATAAACACTATTAGAAGAGTATTAGTAGATAAGGACCACATAATAATTTTACTTTCTAAAGAATTTCTTGGATATGAAATGATGTACCTTATGAGACATGATTTCTAAATGAACGCAAAACTACTATATTATATCTCCTTTATGTTTTTTGTTATATATATATGTATACATATTTTTAAACATGTAAAAAATGCTTTTTTATCTCTTTTTATTTATTTATTTTTTGCTTGAAATTTGTTTTATTTACTTGATCATACAAAAAAATTAGTTGTTAGGAAATCTCCAGTAAAACAGAGCTAGAGCATTTATTTAGCTCTTCAACAGGAGAAAGATTATTTGACCCTTATCAATGAACGGCCTCCAACGGTGTTAATATTTAAGTGATAAAAAAAATTTCTAACGGTATTAATATTTAAGTGATAAAAAAATTTATTATCTAAAAAATACTTGAATACAAGATCAAAAGTGTAATGATAATTCATACTAATAGGCAAATGATGGAAGATAAAATGACTAATTATTCGAGATATTATTTATTTTGTGAGAATTTATCATAAAAGTTCATATATTTCTTTTCGATCTTTTGGTAAACCCCAAATGTTTTTGTGATATATTGTAAAATTCCCTGTCAGATGGGTTTTGTAGGATAAAAACTATTCGACAATTTTAAAAATACATCAAATATCTCCATATGAAATGGTGAAATATAAGCTAGATTTTTAGACAATTAGTGTAAAATACATAAAAGTTTTAGTACAATCTTAAATTTCAAGGGCTTTTTTGCTAAAGAATCCAATCTAAAGGGGTTTTCTGATATGTTTAAAAACCGAACGGTTTCCATGAAAAAGAGAAAATCCTGAGGAATATTATGATAATTTTCTTCGTTCATTTTTACAAAATAAGTTATGTTCAAAAGAAAAAACATTATTTTAAAAATTAATATGATTACCAACTAGAACTAATATATTGAACAAATTCATTATTTATCACACAGATCTAAGGTTTCCTTTGGACTCATTTGGTCGAGTATGTGTTCAATTCTGAGATTAGTCTGCTAAGATCAAGTTATTTGATATTTTGATTCTCCAATGCTCTATCACCTAAGAATATGGTTATTTTGGCAATCAATGTCACACTAAAAGTAAGGTCTCATTCAATGTTGCCATTAATTTGGGTATTTTCACTAAAAATATGTGTAATTCCTATCAAGCCGAGTGGGAACGAAATGGATTGTTTGCCCACTGTACGATATAAACATGTAAATTCTACCTTATCACATCCGAGAAATCTACAATTCAAATTTGAGGCATAATGGGAGCAAAAATCTCCATTGATACCCAAAATCGAGCAAGTATCTCATTGTAATTGAGTTACACAAGGTAATATATTACGATCAGGTTTTTCTATTTACCTCTTTCTTTATTTTTGCCCAACCAAATATATTGTCTTCACTCCATGTTTAAATCATTCATTCAATGCTGGCAAAGTAGCAAGTCATCATATTTAATAGCATTTATAATTATGTATTAAGCAAAAAATAAAAATAAAATTGAAAGAACATTGTTACTCATATTCACACACAAATACTACTGTGAGTTATTCAACGTTCAGTTTCTACTCTGAGTTATAAATAGAGTTACAAAAAAATTATATTTGTATTTGTATTTCTGTCATTATGGGTTTTTATAACCTATTTCCCAAATGTGTATATATGGATTAAAAAAAAATAGCATAATGAGGCAAGACGTTAATGTAGTTATGTTTCATGATTTTCCATTATCTCTTGAAAAAAAAAAAATGGGTAAGCTTCTAAGGTCAGTTTATACCATCCATACTTGTCACGTGTTGGTTACGGTGCTGGAAAATAATGAATCTGGATTACATTTATTTGTTTATTTATTTATCCATAAAATATATTTTTATAAATGAGGGAGTCTTCAAGAAATAAATATACGTTCCTTTAAAAAAAAAAAAAGAAAAACAAAAAGGAAATAAATATACATTAATATTATTTTTTAAAAAAAGTCTCAAGTAAAAATATTCAGCTACAGGCTCAGCCGTTATATTTTGGATGTGATACCTTTTCAGGTAGCCGACACGCCATTACCTTGTTCCTATTACCCCATTACCGAGCACATGCAACCATTTGCGTACACTAACACACAATTATTTTAAAACACAAATATTAAAAAAAAAAAGACCAATCAAAGATTTGCGATTAAAAAATAAATTTCCTATTCTGAAAGAATTTTAAAATTCAATAAATTATTAACAGAAAAAGAAAAACAAAAAAACAATATTGTTTTCGTTCTCTTCCAAGATTCTTATACAGTTTCTGTAACAATTCTATATAGGCCTTTTTTCCGCGACAAATTAATAATAATTTTCATGAGCCAAAAAAAAAAAAACAATTTCATAGCCCCTCTCTTTTCCCCTCTCACTAGTTGCATGCTTTCAATTTTCAGTTTTTCACCATATTTTTAATAATATTTCTCTCTGGCTTCTGGGAGTGTGAGAGAGACGACCCCAGTCAAGAAAGCCAAAGTGGATCAGCTTTTTTTTTTTTTTTTTTTTTTTTTTTAAGTGTGAAATAATATACACAATATTTGTGTCAGTTTATATGTGAAAGTGAAACGCATGTGTAAATGTGCGTTTGGGAATCAGACACTGACAGCTCTTTCGAACTCAAACATCAAAGAAGCTCCTTTGCCAATCAATCAATTATTTATTCCTTCTCGCTCTCACTCTCTCTCTCTCTCTCTCTCTCTCTCTCTCACTCATACACTTTAACCTTTTTTTTCTTTTTTTTTTTTCTGTGTTTTTATTTTACTATATATTTTTTTATTTTTTTCTTTGGCTGCAAATTTTCAGCACCATTTCATTCCCATGTCCAGTGGAGAAAAATAAGACATTATTTCTCACCTCTCAAAACTTCTACCACTTCTCCTTTTTACTCTCCCACATTTTCTTCCTCTTGAAAAAGTTACCTTTCTGGCTTTTGCAGTTTTGCCCATCTGGATAACTCTATATATAATTCTCTCTCTTTTAGTTTTATCTTAATCAAAATTCAGAAATTGTTTTCTTGCCAAAAATGTGTAACCAAATTAATACGATCCTGCATTTTTTGTTTGTAACCATTTTGGGTTTTGCAGAGGAAATGGTTTTTATTAATAATAATAAAATATAGTAATAAATATACTCATAAAATGCCAAAGCCTCCAAGGTTTCCAGAGTCCTTATTTTTCCCTTCTGGGTTGGTGAGTTTTCCCTGTTTCTTTCTTTTTCCAAGCTGTACACTGCCATTAATATACCAAAACACAATTCATCAAAAACCCTCCGTATTTAATTTCTTGCATCAAAATTTTAACTTTTTTGGGATTAATTCTCATCTGGGTTTCCTCCAAACACTCCTTTTTTTTTTTTTTTTTCCTCCCTATTAAAACAATAAAACTAGTTAATTATCTGCCATTTTAACTAGTACCAAAAGCTCAACTACAAATCTGAATCTTGTACAAGTGCATATCCTTATGTTTTGTTTTGTTTTGTACCATAAAACCCTTTTCCGGTAACAAATTTCTTCTGGGCTTTAAGTCCTTTCCTATTTTTCTACTGAAATCCTCTACTTCAATCTAGAGAGAGAAAAAACCTCTTCATTCTTAACTCCTAGCTCGAGATTTTCATGTCCCCAAAAATGGAATCCTGAAGCTTCTTTTTCTTCTTTTTTTTCTTTTTTTTTCGTGGTTCTCGTGATTTTCTCGGTACATTTCAGAGTTTTCCCAACTGGGTTTTATTCGAATTCAACAGTAGAAGCTGACTGATGCCTGTTGAAGCTCTCCAGAAATGGCGAATCTCGTGCCGGGGGTCCTTCTCAAGCTTCTTCAGCACATGAATACGGATGTGAAAGTCGCCGGTGAGCACAGGTCTTCTCTCTTGCAAGTCGTTAGCATCGTCCCGGCCCTAGCCGGAAGCGAGCTCTTCCCCAACCAAGGTTTCTACCTCAAGGTCTCGGATTCTTCTCACGCCACCTACGTCTCTCTCCCCGATGAACATGATGATCTCATTCTCAGTGACAAAATCCAATTGGGTCAGTTCATCCATGTCGAACGACTCGAATCGGCTTCGCCGGTTCCGATTCTCCGCGGCGTTAGGCCTGTTCCGGGCCGCCACGCCTGCGTGGGGACCCCGGAAGACATTGTGGCGACTCACTCGCTTGGGTTTCTCAATGGGGGTAACCATTCGTCTACTACTTCGTGTTCGAAAGTGACGGAGAAAGCGAAATCGGATTCGAAATTGAGATCGAACGGTGGCGGAAAGGAGGATCAGTCGGAGAAGAAGGCAGCCTCGCTGCTCGGCCGGTCGAAGCCGAGCCACCAGCAGCAATCGAAATTGGCGTTCAGTGTAGATTTGAAGAAGGAATCGTTGTCGAGGATGAAGTCTTTGAATTCTCGGTCGATTCCGTCGTCTCCAACGAGCTGTTATTCGTTGCCGACTTCTTTTGAGAAGTTTGCTAATGGGATCAAGCAGCACCAGGCGAAGGTTAAGGCAACGGCGAAGGGAGTGGATAAAGCGAGCTCGGTTCGGTCGGCAAGTCCGGTGCCGAACAAGGTGGCGGCCGGAAATCCAATCCGGAATTTTGTTCAGGGATTTGAGATTGGGGCCAAGGCTCTGAGGAAGAGCTGGGAAGGAAATATGGAGATTAAGGGTAAAGAGAGTTCGAAATTGAGAGATGCCAAGCATGATCCCAAGTCTGATCTTCGTGTTTCTGTAAGTTCTGCTATTCTTGATTCATAATCTAATGAAGTTGAAAGCATTTATGTTGATTGTGCTTGAAACTTGATGTTTAGTTAGACTGATTTTGTACCTTTCTGGGTTTAATTTAGTGTAAATTATTTGCTCCAATGGTGGATAATGTATCCGGATGCTTTGAAATATTTGATGAACAAATAAATAATGTTATTATGTTCAGGGAATTGTATCAGCATTTGTGTTTATTCTGCTTGCCTTAATTGCTTTTTTATAGTTTCTTGCCTAGTAGAAGTCAAACTAGTATGTTTACCATCTAAATATACACGAATTTGCCAGACTCCTAGAAAGAGTACATCAAGTGAGAGGTTGCCGTCTAAGGAAGATAATAAGAGTCAAACGTCTGCAAAGTCCTCTAAAGAGGATAACAGGGTTCAGATGTCTACGAAGAAAGTTACTGCAAACGGGGCTTTGGATGAACAAAACAGGTCTGATAAGCAAAGGACATCTGTTGGAAAAAGATCTTCAGGAGACTTGGCTAATAATGGAATCCCTGGAAACTTGGTCAAGGTGCCTGTGAATAATAAAAAATTGACAGAAGGAAGCGTTTCATGGGCTTCACTCCCGTCATCACTTGCAAAGCTTGGAAAGGTGATATGCCCTACAATCTCTTGGATCCTGATATTTTTATTGGCTTTATTATGAGGTATTGCCATCTGTGACTTCCATTCGAAAAGAGAGTACTTCAAATTCCATTTCTGTGTTTTTGCTGAAATGTAATAGCAAAAATTATGAAAGAATCTAGTGCATTTTTTCAGATAAATAAATTGTTCTTTGAGCATGAATTGCATGTTAGTAATCCATATTCCATGATTTTAGCAGATTAAAAAATTATTTAATTCGTCTTTTTTTTTTTTTTTGGTGAGAGGTTCCTGTGGCCATCGTCTTTCTTACATAGATTTATTTATCCTAACCGTCCTGAGAAGATTTATGTCAATTAGATTTACCAATAACATATGCTATCTGCAGACGCAGCTGATGTTCCAAATTTCTTAAGCAAGGTTAAATAATTTCCTCTGCTTAAGGTTTGCTTATAATTTCTTTTACATGCAAGGGAGGATAAAATTTTCCATTTACCATGTTCGGAATCTGTGGAGATGCCTGTTTTGATTGGTCTGGGGTGGTTTAAAAGATGGCTTTAATTGTTTGGTTATGCGATCCTGTTTCTGATTCTATGACTTCACTTGTGTTATAACAGGAAGTTATGAAGCAAAGGGATGCTGCTCAGACAGCAGCAGTAGAGGCTATGCAAGAGGCTTCCGCTGCAGAGAGCCTACTTCGATGTCTGAGGTATAACTTGGGCTATATTCCTGTTATTTTACAGACTTGGGAATGTTGTTTATTTATTTACTGTTTTTCAATGAACTTGGGAATGATATGTTGACTTGAAATTTCTTTGTTTGATTCTCAACATAACCTGTAGCAACTCTGTACTAGACATTCTTTTTTTGACCTTCTCTGTGTAGGTACGAGTGGCTATTAAACTATAATTGTTGGTTTATGCATATCTAAGGTAGTTAACATGTCAACATTCTGGCCTGGGTGTTGAGTTAGTTTTCTGAGACTGGAAATGAAATGAAGTTTGATTTGGGACTTTCTACATAATAATAGAAATTGCAACACACATGCAGCCCTTGGTACCTGTCCAGTTGTATGGGCTATGAGTTCTGACCCTCTACTTGTATGTCAAGTTCTAGTTTTATCTGATTTTGTAGGTATAAGGGGCCAAGCAGCCAAGTAAGATAGTTTATGTCCAGTGAGATTTTCCTCCTTGCTGTTCTCATTCTGTTTCTGGTTCTTACTTATTTTCCTTCTTGTTTAATGGATCCTATATTGTTTTTGTTAGTTTTAGTTAGGATCTCCGTAGTTTTCTAGTCTATTACCCCCTGCTCTTAGTCTCTTCCTGTTATCTGTAAGTGGACCTTAAAAATTGGGTTATTATTAAAAAAAAAAACACCTTGGGTTTTTTTATTTTAGCAAAAAAAAAAAAAACCTGGGTTTTTGATTTTAAATAAAAAAACCTTGTCTTTGTTTATTTTTAGCAAAAAAAACCCCGAGTTTTTAGTTATATCAAATAAAACTTTTGGATTATAAAATCAAATCAAATTAGCCTGCGAAATAAGTCAAATGACCTATTTTTCGTTAGTGGGAACTATCATGCATGACTATGCGAAGCTATTTATATTGATGAGCATCTTAATTAGGCGAAAACTATGTTATTCTATATTGAAAATGTTGACTTTTTTAGTTAAAATTAATTTTAAAAAATAGTTCACGAATATAGAATACTTAAAAAATAAAGTAGTTTCTTAATCACGTTATATATATATATATATATATATATATATATATATATATATTCGTTCATTAATTATATGTTTTGGGTTGACTGGATTTCAAAATCAAAAAGGTTTTTATTGCTAGAATTAAAAAAATTCTAAGGTTTTATTTGATATAATGAAAAACTTAAGGTTTTTTTTGGCTAAAATAATAAAAAACGCAGGGTTTTGTTTGATAATAACCTCTTAAAATTTACTACTGCTCTTTTTTTCCCTTCCTTGGAAGAGATGAGATTTTTTTAGTACAGCTGAACAAACACACTCTTTGTTTACATTTTATCTCTTCAAATTCTTTTGAGGCTACAGAATGTAACAGCAATAACAAGTTTCTTCTGTTGTGTGGATATGCAATTTTTTTCCCCACTGAAAATTCACAACAAATTAGTGAATAAACGTTGTTGACTGCACTGCATCTGGGATCATGGAAGTAAAACACCATGCATAGGACTGGGAAGTTTCAAAACCCAGTTTTGTGCTTAATGGCAACTCAAATTACTTGATATTTTTCTTTTGGTGATGGTTGCACGTAGCTATTGTGAATAAAATCTTGGTGGAATTTGTTATGGTTATGGATGGCAATATAGTGAAAGATTGCTGGTTTTTCTGGGAGTAATTAATGTATGCATGTTAGTTAAATCTTCTTGTGGAAATCATGCATTTTCATTGGTAATGCTCTACGCTATACATCTTAGCTGCTTGAGACTGACAGATTGATGGTTTTGCTGAACTATGATCACCGGCATAGCTCCTTGCTTTATGAGACTTATCTACAAACTTAAACACGCCAATTTCAAGCTTGATTTTTGAATTAAATTGCTTAGCTATCAAAACTTGAGCAACTTATAACTTGTGCATAGTAAGATTAAAGTTTTTGAAATCTTCCTGTGCAATTGCAATTGGTAGCCATTTAGAGGGCTTTAAGTGAAATTAATGCATTGTTTTTGTGCTAAACATATAATGATAACATAAAAGTCACGTCTCTGATAAGGACCTGGCATTGCCATGGACAAACAATCAACACGTATTAGTGGCCACATCTAGGGGATACAGGATTGTGTGTTTCAATGTCTAGGAAGGGTTAACTAAGCTTAGTTGATATCGATAGGATAGCATGGAAGAGGAGATCTCCCTTTCTTTTCCTAATAACACATAGTTGTGCTGCGAGTCTGTGCTTTGTTCAAGCTAGATACCTAATCTTGTGTTCCCTTTATTGTCAGAAGTTGATCTGTGCTTCATATTATGGGTCTTTCTTAAAACTTGGCTCTTACTATTTGAGCTGGAGCAAAAACGAGAACTGTAGTTTATAAGCTGCCGCTTTTTTTTTTTTTCTATTTTTTNTGTGCTTCTTTTTATTTATTTTATTAATATTGCTTAGGAATCCATTACATTGAACTAATATTAAAGTTAAAGTTTTTGTCTCATGGTACCTTGCCAATCAAGGAAGACATGTTCAGAGGATGGAATGCCCAAGTATCCTTATGTCACCTCTTCCTGCAATAGCAAAGTAGGGATCCTTTTAAAAATGGTTGGGAAATGTAAAAACCAACGCTTACTGTGAAGTAAATTCTAGGAGTTTGGTTCTCTGGAGTTGCCAGTTGCCACTACAGGTTTACACCAATTTGTGTCTAGAACAGCTGCGTAAAAGAAAACTAACTCAACTTTTGGATTGACCTTTTTATTTGTCACCTGATTTATTTATTTATTTTTCATCCTGCAGCATATACTCCGAGTTAACTACCTCAGCCAAGGAAGATAACCCACAACCAGCGGTAGAGCAGTTTCTAACACTCCATTCTAGCTTGAGCAATGCTCGTACAACTGTTGAGTCGTTGTCTAAAACCACACAAGGTGGTACATCCCCAGATCATGAAGAAAATCCTTCTGAAGAGGCACTAAAGGTCGCTTCAGAAAAACGAAGACAAGCAGCCTCTTGGGTGCAAGCTGCATTAGCTACCAATCTATCATCCTTTGCTGTGTTTACTAAAGAGCCTGCTTTAATGTCTGTACCATCTTTAGTTTCCTCTCAAAACCAGAAGATTGCATCTGGAAATCAACCCATATTAGTCCTCGAAATTTCTACCAAGAATGCCTCAACAAAATCCCAAGGCAAAGTTCGCCCCATGGTTGGCTCAAAGCTTAGTGCACCTGGAACCCCTCGCCGGGCAGGGGAGGGATCAGCCATCAGTCAGAAGCTGCAAAGCCAACCTCCATCTGAATGGGTTCGAGGCAATTGCTTTGACGAGGCTGTTGACATGGCCGAAAAGCTGCGATTGCAGTCCCAGGATTGGTTTTTGGGATTTGTTGAGAGGTTCTTGGACGCTGATGTGGACTCCTCAACTTTGTCTGATAATGGCCAAATAGCAGGGAGGTTGACTCAGCTGAAGAGCGTCAATGACTGGTTGGATGACATCAGTTCTAACAAGGATGAAGGAGAAAACCCCCATGTTTCGGCAGAAACCATTGACAGGCTTAGGAAGAAGATATATGAGTATCTTCTTACACACGTTGAGTGTGCTGCTGCTGCACTTGGAGGTGGATCACAATCGTCCCCGAGGATTCGAACAACAGAAATGAAAGTGAGAAAGTAAATTAAAATTAAGTTGCACAATGGATTTTGTTCAAATGCGGTGCTTGCAGTTGAACAATAATGGTGCACCAAGCCAAGAAAGCTGGCACCCTAACCACCAAGTGGTTGGTACCAGGAGCCCGGATTGTTAATTTATGTATATAGAATTCACATAGGATTGAGGTATAGGCGGGGCATGGAGATTGGTTCTCAAGACAAATGAATTTGATGTCAAAATTGATCTTTCTTTATTTATTTTTGGGTGGGTTTTTATTTGAATTTGTATACCAAAAACACAGATTGTGTTGGAGAGCAAGAAAATCAAATTACATTTCTTGTCATCAATTCGTAACTACGGATTTTGTTGCTGAGCAAAAATAGTAGCCTAGACATTTATAAGGTTTCCTCCCATTCCAATATACTTGCGAATTTATAAGGTCTTCTTTCTTTGATTTACAGATCTCTGCATCAATATAAAGTCACTGCCAGTTCAAATAGTATTTGTAAGCCTTTTGAGCAAATTAGTTAAGTGTAGTACTTTGTTCTCTCCATGACTCGAATTATCCAAACACTCTCTGCACTATTACAACCAGGGCCGTCTCTATGAGTTGAGCCCTAGGCAAAACGCGTATAGGCCTTATTAGATATGACTAAATCATTCAATCATTTTATATTCTATCAGCCATATAAACGATTGATTTTTTCCTTCTATTTTTTTTTTCTCAGTTAAGAAAATAAATTTAACTTATCAATATCATGAAACTTCACTATATTGTAAGATACCGAAGGACACGAGCATTTTAGATTATCATCATCATTCTTTTTTAGTATAATTTATTATTATTATTATTATTGATAATTAAACCAAGTAGAAGATAAATACCAAAATATAACAAAAAGTAATCCTACAAAGAACAAAAATATCAAAAATGTATTATGAGTTTCAAAAATAGAAGAAACAAGCAAAATTAAATTTCAAAAACAGAAGTAATGAACAATTGAGCATGAAATTATTTAGGGTAGATCCATCATCCATAATTCTTGTTTTGTTTTCTAACTGTAATTGATTTTCAGAGAGTGTGAAAGGTTATAGTTAACACTTTTGAAACTAAGTTGTTAAGTTTTAGAAATTTAAAGGCTTCTTTTTTCTTGGAGAAGGAAACAGTAAATGGAGAAGTTCCTCTTATCAAATCACTCAATTTAAATATATATATATATATTAGGAAAAAGATAAATTTCTTTTATATATCAAAATTAAAACGTGGATTAGAGTCAGGTGATATTGTTAAAACATAATTGCTAATTTATCTCAATTTCTGACAATTAAATTAGATTTTATGAAATATGTTTAATAAGGTAGATATTTTTATTGGGCCTTGCCACTTAAGGGGCCCTACGCAACCGCCTTAGGGCAGTCGCGCCTAGGCCTGGTGCCGGCCCTGATTAGAACTTAGAAGGGAGATTTCACAACCATTTACAACATCGAGCCTTCAAAAGAACCAAAGTAATTAGCAAGTTCTTAAATGGGCTTTTGATAACCAAGTTTCGGACAAAACAAGTCTAAAGCAAAGTATCTTTGACATTTGTATTGTTGAAACTACACTGTTACATGTGAGCTTACTGTATGATAAAATGAAATCTATAAAAAGCTAAATAGAGTTTTAGAAAAGCCAAAACAACCAAACTTTAAACTAAAACCTAATCCGAGCGAGAAACAAAACAAGTCAAGATCATTTTAAAAAATCTCAGTGCCAGACAAGTTAAAATATTTTGGTGTCATTTCTTCGTACCAAACACATATAAGTTGCATCAAATACCTCAGATTGCCTCTTTTATATTTAACAGTTTAACAAGCAAATGGCATTCTTCCGAAGACTAAACTAGAAGCAAGCCTAATAAAATTTATAAAGTCGGTGAGCAAGCTATACACAACTAGTCACACTTCATCAGCGCAAAATCTTAGCTACTCAAGCCAGCGTTCACTTTTTTATATAAATAAAGTTGTAGATTTAAGGATTTAATATCTATAAATATATGTTTCTAATGCCCATAATAATACATTATCAAAATATCAGGTTCTAGATCGTTAATTTTTTTTTCTATATTTTTTAATATCTCAATAATATAAGTTATGAACGCGAGTTCATTACTTATTTGAGAATTAAGAAAGATATGTGTTAATTATTTAGGGCTTATTTGACAACCACTTATTTAAATATTTTTTTTGTTTTTTTAATAAAAAAAAGTGGAAATATTTTTCAAAGTATGTTTGGTAAAACTACTTTTATTTTTTGTTTTTTTAATTTGACAACAACATTTTTAAAATTTTGAAAACAAAAATTTCTTACTTTCAAAAATTTTTAAAATAATTTTGTAGAAATGCTAATATTAAAATTCAAACATATCTAGACTCACATCACTATTTCTCTTAATATTTTCTGTCTCATCACTATTTTTCTTGTCATTATCTCTCTAGCCTCATGTAAAAATGGTATTTTTTTTCTAAATACTTTTAAAAGTTGTATAATTCAAAATAAAAATTTTAAAAGTGGTATTCTTAAAAATATAAGTGTAACTTTGGTAATTTTCCAAAATATTTAGAAAAATATCACTTTTTAAAATTGATTTTTAATAGTACCACTTATGAAATTTATTTAGATAAATATCAATTTGTCTCTTTCCAACTTTCTCCTTCCTTTTTCTTTTATTAATCTCCCTTTTGATTTTCACTTTCAAAAGAAAAAAGTGCTAGTTACCAAATATGTATTTATTTATTTTTTATTTTAGAAAACAAAAAGTACAACATTGTTACTAAATACATTTTTGATTTTGAAATGCAAAAAACAAAATAAGGAAAAGTACTTTCATGTTTGTGTTTAAAAAACAAAAAATAAAAATATTACCAAACAACACCTTAGTTTGTGAGAATATATTCTTGTCAATGACACTCATTACAAGAACACATCTCACATAATTTTTATTTAATATTTATACGCTAAGACTTTTTATATATGATTATAAGTGTAAATTAAGACACACTATGAATGCACAATGTCTTGCAATATGATCTAAGAAAAGTTTTTAAGTTCATTTATTAGTTATGAACAATCATATTTAATTTAATTAGAGAACATATGTCTTAATTTTAATAAACAACTTTACTAAAATATTTCTCTAATAAATAAATCATGGAATCTTTTGATATTTACTATTATACCAATAATCAAAATATTATCACAAATATTATACTTGAAATATCATTTTATTAAATATCCAAATATTCAATAAATATTCATAAATCATAAAATTTTTTTGGGCATAATTCCAACGTATATATGGGGAAAGAGGAAGTGGGGGCCATAGCCCACACTTAAAATTTTTATTTTTTATCTAAATGTAAAGGCTTGTTTGAATTTCTAATTTACCTCCACTAAAATTATTTTCTTTCAATAATATCGTCTACACAAGATATAAAATAACATATTTATTCATTGAATTAGGACCAACTTGAATTTTATTTTATTTTTTCTTTATTCAAATTTTGAAATTCAAATTTATGAGAAAAATAAAGTAGAGCTAGAAAAAACTTTCTTTATTTTCTAAAAGAGTTTTATTATTCTCTTTATTCAAAGTTCCCAAACCTCACAAAACTTTTCTTGTTCTCTATTCAAACGTCCTCAAATAATCTTCGTGAAAATTGGAGGGTGAAGATAAAATAAAATTTAAAAATTTCTTGAGGTAGATTACACATATATATATATAAATTTTTAATTAAAATCAATTTAGTTGATAAGTTTGTATATCCATATATATGGAGAGAATTTTTATATGGAAGATTTATCTTAAGTTGGTATCTTTTCTTTTTTTTTTTAAGTACTTTTTTTTAAGTGAAATTGGTGTATAATTCTATCTACTAAATTTGTTTGTAGAGAAGAGGATGAAAACAATCAAGAATGTTTGGATCGTTGTGTGGCAAACTCAGGATGGAAGTTTTTGCTTCCTAAATTTCAAGTCCTTGATCTTTATTATTATTATTTTTTTTGGAAGTGACCAGAAAGTATGTTAAAATTTAATTAGAAATAAAATGGAAAAAAAATATTGTGTGACCCACAATGTTTTGAATTAGTTTGCTTGTAGCAAAATTGGCTTTGAATGCAAAAGGCTTCAATTTTGATTGTTGATAGGCTGTTTAACATGGAGATAACATGGAGAGAAAGTTAGTTTGCCTAATTTTTTCTTGGTTCGCCAAAACTTGTGAAGAGGCATCAATGGAGGCCTATAAGGCCTTAGTTCTTCTTGAGTTAATGTATCTCAGAGAGAGAAATTTAACGGTTCCTTAAGCATGTAAATATTATGCGAGCATTTGGCTCCCTAATATGGGTTTGTGTAAGTACTAAATAGAGTGTTTTCTCGAGATCATGTGTTCAATCCCATAAAAGAGAGTTCTCTGTAAGTAAACTTATTTGTATAAGAAGCTGCAAGGTTTATTAAGAGCTTGTGTGTATTTTAGCCTAGGGTTGTGAGGTCTATGAGTGTTTATTTATAAATATTTATAAAGATTTTCTCTCTATAGTAAAAGATTTGTAGTTGTCTGTGAATGTAGCCAAGTAGAGAGAACTACATACATTTATATATCTCATTGATTCATGCATTTATTTTCAAAGATATTGTCCATGTATACGGTACTATTTATATATACGATGCGATTCACTTATACAAAAGTAAGTGGGAAAGTGATTTTTTTCCTAACAACTAGTATCAGAACTACAGATTATGGTTAGTTCTTCGGCATACTAGGGCTTAGTGGTAGCCTAAGAAGTTCTAAGTAAGAAGATTATATTTATGTGGGTATATTTTAACCCGCTAGGGAACTTTCTTAACAGGTTTCTCAAGCGAGAAAGTATAAAGTAATATGCTAGAAATCAAGTATTCAACTCCTATCAGAGCTTTGGTGGTGATTTTTTGTTAGTTTCTTGCGAGGTTACTCTTCATATGAATAGTGAGATTTGTGAACAATAAACTTTTATCATCGGTGCTGGTTAGTCAATAATGGTGTTCTAATACACAATGATTCGCAAGAATAGTCAGAATTAATCTAAAGGAAGCTAGATTCGAGTATGATCGATAACCGCAGATGACGGGTAGAAAGTTTTTTGAATAGGCAGAGATTTTAAGAAATCTAATATGAGTGATAAAGACTGGGAAGATTTAGATACTAGAGCTACAAGTGATCATCCAAGTGCCTTGGATGATATCATTTTGGAATTAGAGAATGATATAATCTGCTAGAGATGTAGACAATCTTGCTAAAGATGTAGACAATCTTGGCATCTAAAGGAAATTATCAAAATTCAAAAAGGTAGAGTGGATTCAGCTAAAAGCTCCAAGACTATTAATGTTGATAATCCTTACGGTATATCACTAAAGTCACCTAGAAAGAGGATGTGATAGTAGCAGATTTAGGATTTACGAGTTTGCACATGGGTATTGGCTTGGCGTTAATACAAGGTATGTGGTGAATGATGTTGATGGCTGAGAGACATTTGGAAAAACTAAACGTATGACTCATCATTATAATTATTAGAAAGATTTTTTTTTTATATGAGTCGAGGTGAAATTCTTAGAATTCATCAATTTTAAGTGGTGTACTCATATGCTAGAGTATTATTATCGGTAAAGATAATAATAGCGACATAAGCTATGAGAGGAGCAACTACATTGATCGGATGTGAAGATATGATTGAAATCAATTTTTCAAGTAAGAGATTGTTAGAAGTTGATTAGGAATAAAAAGGGAAAAAAATATTGTGTGGCCCACAATGTTTTGAATTGCTCAAAGCTTATAGCAAAATTAGTTTTGAATGCAAAAGGCTTCAATTTTGACTGCGAACAGGATGCCTAACACGGAGAGAAAGTTAGGTTGCCTAGTTTTTTCTTGGTTGGCCAAAACATGTGAAGAGGCATCAATGGAGGAATATACAAGGCCTTAGGTCTTCTTAAGTTTAATATATCCCAGAGAGAGAAATTTAATAGTTCCTTAAGCATGTAAATATTTTGTGAGTATTGGGCTCCCTAATATAGATCTGAGTAATACTTTATGAGTATTATGGGTATGCTTTGTAAAGGGAGTGTTTTATCAGAATCATGTGTCCAATCCCGTAAAAGAGAGTTCTTTGTAAGTAATATTTGTGTGAGAAGCTGTAAGGTTTATTGAGAGCTTGAGTGTGCTTGGGCTTTGGGTTATGAGGCTTGCAAGTGTTTGTAAACATTTGTAAAGATTTTCTCTTTATAGTAAAAGATTTGCACTATGAACGTAGTCAAGTTAGGTAAACCACATAAATTTGTGTGTCTTATTGATTACTGCATTTATTTTTGAAGATTTTGTTAGTGTGCACAATATCATTTATGTATATGGTATTATTCACTTATAAAATAAGTCAGTGGAAATGTGATTTTTTCTCCAACAAAGTGATCCAATTAGTGCTAGATGAATGTGCCTCGAATTGTATTAATGGTGCTAATTGGACTAGATCCTTTCGTTTTGAACCTTTCTGGATCAAGGAGGAAGCTTGTCTTAGTGTAATTCGGGAGGCATGGAATAAGTTAGGTAATTTTGGGAGCACAACCTCTTTTATGGCCCTTCTTGACCGCTGCACAGAATGGCTTAAGGCATGGGGAAAAGCCACTTTTGGTAGTATTCTAAAGAAAATGTAACGTAAAAAACTTGACTATGCTTATAAGGGAGGAACTTCTGCTAGTATGTAGACTCGTATTCGAGCCTTGGAGAAAGAAAGGGACCGTCTAATTTTATTGAGGAGGGCTATTCGCGACAAAATTCTCGAGCAAATTGGTCTCGTAGGGGATACAAGAAAACGGGTTTTTTCATGCAAAGGCTTCTTTGTATCGAAATAAAAATTCCATAATCAGCCTCGAAAATGCAGGTGGCAATTGGTGTGATGAAACAATATATATATATAGTGCGAATTACTGAGCATTATTTTTATGGAATTTTCTCAAGTAGTTTTCCTACTCTGTAGGGTATGAATAAGGTTACTTCTGGTGTGGATAAGAGAGTTTCAATAGAGATGAAAAAATTTCTCCAATCACCTTACTAGTACGATGAAGTCAAAGATGCAGTGTTCAGCACAAGTTCAACTAAGGTTTTCATGCAAAGTTTTTCTCACATATGAACTGAGAAAAACTTGAGCTTACGAATTATGTTATCAAGAAAGAGTCTAAGAGAACATAAGTTTTTTCCAAGTAAAAAAGGTTATGAACTTGTGCCAATATGTTCCAAAGATCCTGTTTTTTTCTTTTTTCTCCCCTTTATTGCGGAGACAATTTCAGCATAGATGGTACTTTGGTTAGGTTACTAAGTGCTGAAAAGAAAAAAGCAAACTATATAGTAGTGCAATTTATTACAACATGCAAAATGAAGATTCAGTGAAGCTAATAAAAGATGGCCAACTTTTATCTTCTCACTAATACAATCTATTAACCAAACGAAGCCAGGAATTTTTGCTTTTACTTTCATCAACAATCTCAATCTCTTTGACAAGTCCAAGATTTTGGCGGTGCTTGGTGGTGGTGAACTAACACCAAATACGTCATATTCTGTGTTTTCTACATGAATAGTGAAACAAGAAATAACATTTTCCAAGAACTTTATTTTTTAGTATAACTCAATTAAAAACAAGAAGGCTGACATTCATTAAGTGAGTTACCAAGCTTTACTAACTATAGAAGATAATGTTGCAAATGTCATTAATAAAGACAGTACCAAAAGAGTATATATATATATATATATATAATAAATAAATAAAAAAGCAGACAAAAGAAGAGCTCACTGTGTTCTCTATCAGCAATTAGGTGCAAAATACGTGCACAATTATTTAATAATGATATGGCAGACAAAACCAGATGATTGCAAAGCCAACCTCCAATGGCTTCGATGAGGCTGTTGACATGGCGGAAAAGATGCAACTGCAGTCCCATGATTGGTTTTTGGTATCTGTGGAGAAGTTCTTGGATGCTTGAGTCAGCTGAAGAGCGTGAATGACTTGTTGGACGACATAAGTTTTAAGGAGGATGTAGGAGAAACTTACACCATGTTTCAACAAAAACCATTAACCAACTAGCTGAGAAGAAGATATAGGATATCTCTACTGACATATTTTGAGTCTGCTACTGCTGCACTTGGTAGTGGATCACAATCGTCCAAGAAGATTCGAACGACAGAAACGACATTGAGAAAGTAAATTAACTAAAGTTGTGCTATGGATTTGGTTCAAATGTGGTGTTTGCAGTTAAACAACAATGCTACACCAAGCCATGAAAGTTGTGCCCCTAACCATCAAGTGGTACCAGTAGCCTAGATTGTTCATTTATATATAGAGAGATTGTGTTCGAGGAAAAAGAGGAGTATCCTACACACCTATAACGTTTCCTATTTCCATTCCAATGTATAGTTGTGAATTTAAAAGGTTTCTTTTATTTAATTTACAGATTTGAGTATTATATTCGAGATACCTACAACTTGTATTCATAATTATTTTGAGCAATTTAGGCAGTAAAGCTACTCTGTTCTCTCCTTAATCTCAAATTGTTTAGCACTCCGGATTGTAAAGACGTGGAATGTTCCGGATTATAAGATGTGGAATTTCCACCCTCTTGCAATGTTTACTCCTTTTAGGGGAAAAAAACCAAAAAGAAAAAAGGAAAAAGAAAAAACATTAGCAGGTCTGTTTTGGACAAAACGCAAAAGTATCTTTGACAATCTTACTTGCTCATTGATTAAAAAAAAAAAAAAAAGAAATAAACAAAAGATGGACATTTACATTGTTGAAACTAGCTATGTAAAGCATGAGTTCACTAAGTGTACAATACAATTTATTACAAACTAAATCGAGATAACTTCATCGAATCACAAGCTTCTACAAGTCGAAGATTTTGGCATCATTCCTTTGTACTGTAAAGTTGCACCACATAGTGAAAAAAGTAATAACATTCTCGAGAAGACCAGAGCAAAAGTAGGAACAGCATGCCAAGAGTTCACTATTCCCGTCTGTCGTTAAATTAGGTGCAAAATACATACGCTCATTTGAAAAGAACTATATATACACACCCATTGTAAAAGTACAATTAAAAAAAAAAAAAACATATAGCAGAAAAACCAAAATCACGGGGAGAAGCTAATTCAGGTGTTCTAGTACATCTTCAACGAATTAAAAAAAAAAAAAAAAGGAGCTCTAGTCCATGAAACACCCAGTTTTCAAGAACAGTATACATAAAGCATTTCACACTTCATGGTCCATCCATGTACAAGTTTCACAACCTGGAAAGAGAATAAAGCTCAATAATATAGCATTGTGATAACTGCAGACTAACTTAGTGGCTTCGCACAATTTAACAAAATAATAGAAGGCACACAACTAATCACACTTCATCACCAAACAATCTCATATCCTCGAGCATAGATAAGGTTTAATTTATCACCACGCGCTTGTAGCTCGTGTGGAAAACCTCCTCTTTGAGGAGTATGAGGCGTGGGGATCGAACCTCACCCTCCTCCCCCTTCTTATATTAATCTTATAATGTATTTACTACTATATCTTAAAGCAAAAAAAAAAAAGGGTTTAATTTATCTAAAAAAGAAATGAAATAATATATAACTTGAGATCAGCTCATGATATCACAAGCCTAAGAGTTACAAGTTTACAAATCCTCTAAAGCCCTTTCAGAAAGAATTATTGTCAGCATATTTTGCGTCACATGATCGGGCACCAATCCTATTTGGATCATGTCTTTAAGAAGTACTATAGCAACATCTATTCTGTTAACCTTTATGTAGGCTTCGACCAAGGTGTTATACGAAAGCAGATTGGGAAAAGCACCCTTCGACACCATTTCTTCAAGGATATCCTTTGCCCGATCCACTTTACCTTGCAAACAGTACCCCTTTATCAATGTACTGTAATTAATTTGATCAGGCTCTCCACCAAGTTCAATTATTCGATCAAATAATTTTTGTGCCTTGTCCATCAAGCCTTTCTCAGAATAAGCATTTATAAGTACATTCAGTGTTAAGATATCAGGAAAGATATTTTGACTCACCATTTTATCAAACAAAGCTTCAGCTTTTACAACTTCACCTGAACGACACAATCCATTTAGTAAAGAGGTGTAAGTGACGACGTCTGGCCTTATATCTCTTTGGAACATTAGATTGAACATTGCAATGGCTTCTTCCATTCTTCTCATCTTGCAAAGAGCATCTATTAGAATACTAAATGTTACCACATTTGGTGAAACATTGTGATCCTTCATTCTATCTAGCAAATCAATAGCTTCTCTCCATTGGTTTGAACGACACAACCCATGGATTAAAGTGTTGTAGGTGAAAGCATTGGGTAATACACCTCTATCAATCATTGCTTCCATAAGATCAAGTGCCTTTCTAGCTCTTCCTTCTTTGCACAAAGAATCTAACATAGCATTATACGTAACAATATTAGGAGAGATTCCACGACTGGTCATATTTTCTAGGAATTGCGCCGCTTCGTCCGATCGACTAGACTTGCACAAAGCAGAAATTAGAGAATTGAAGGTGACGACATCAGGTTCTACACCTTCTCTGATCATCAACTCGAGTAGTGAAATTGCTTCTTCAATCTTATCTTCCTTGCAGAGAGAATCAATTAGCACACTGTAAGTTTGTACATCAGGTGAAATCCCACGATGAAGCATATCAAGTAGGTATCTCTGAGCCTCTTTCCATCGACCAAATTTGCACAAGCCGTGAACCAAGGAGTTATAAGTGACGACATTTGGTACAACACCAAGCTCGATCATATCTTGAAACAAGCTCAAGGCCTTATCAGTTCGTCCGTCTTTATAAAGACTGTCAATGATTGGATTAAAACAGTCCACAGAAGGTCTAATCCTCTTATCGTCATAAATCCTCTTAAGCAGCTTAAATGCCTTGCTAGTTTTCCCAGCCTTACAAAACCCATTAATGATAGTGGCATAAGTAAATACATCAAATGGGTGTTTCTTGTCAAGTATATCCTGGAACAACTCCATTGCTGCAACCATGGAGCCTTGCGTGCACAGCCCGTGAAGGAGAGTATTCAGCGTATGAGCATCAGGTTGAAGGCCGTGCTTGTAGAGAGTTGCTAAAACAGAGAAGCTTAAGTCGACTTTTTTTAGTCGACATAGACATTTGATTACGGTATTCATGGTACAGACATCAGGTCGGAAATGATGAGAGCAATTCATAGACTGTCTATACATAGAGACAACAGCGGGACAATGGTTGTTGTTGGAGAGAGCCCCAAATAAGAGATTAAAAGCGAAAATGGAAGGCAGAGGTCGGGTCCTAATAAGGGAATCGAAAAAACCCAAAGCCTCATCTAACTCAAGCTTCCCAGATTTACAACTAGAATGAACCAGTTTCTCCAAATTTCGTCTATCGTTATGATTATGATTATCATACCTAGTGTCTGAATAATGAGAACGAAATTGGATAGTGAAAAGGGTAATTAAGGGAGCAGAGAGAGAAAGATTAGTACCAGTAAGAGTAGAAGAAGGTCTTGAGGTGAGGATTTGGGATTTCATCTCTTGAAATCGCGGCAGCAGCAGCAACAACAGCTGGGGGTTAACTTGTTGTTTCATTTTAAATTTTAAATCCGGAATGGGTGAGTTTTAGGTTAAATATGGATAGTATTAGGCATATTTTTACTCCTCTGTTTTTCTTGATAAAAATTTTAGTTTTATAAGATATATACCGCTGGTCTCTTCTTTAGTTTAGTTGTAGCTCCTCATTTTTCTTTTTATATCTTTACGATCTTTATTCTAATTTTATTGTTGAAATTTTCACATTATCTAAAGAACTGAAATTCTAAGAGCAGAAAAAAAAATGATAGAAGTTGAAAAAATACTTGCAATAAAAATGAGGACAGAAATCCATAAAATGAGTACGTAATTTATGTGTTTAAATATTATGGTATTATTTAAAATAGTTTTTAACTGAGTATTGATATGTTACGAACATAATTTATACATTATAAGTCATTTTCTAGAAATATTTGTAAAATTCTAGAAAAAAATAAGTCTGTTTTACGATAAACATCGAATTTTTGAGGTCATTTCGACCATATTTCGATAAAATCTGAGACGTAGGAATTTCTCGACTATAATTTGATGATAGTCGAAATTTCAACCTATTTTCGATGATTATTTCAATTATTTTTCTTTCGATCAATTTCAATGTATTTTGATTATATTCAAGCTCATTTCGACCAATTTTCGATGGCTAGAAAATATAGATTCTTCTTTTTACATTTTATGATATATATGTTGATTTTGCATACCAGATGAATCTGATTTCTTTTTTCTGTTTCATCTACAGAGCCACATTTCAATATCATAATTTTGTATAACAGTGAATGGATGTTTCCGTTAGAGAAAATATTATGGTCTTATATTGCTAAAGAAAGTAAGGCCATGGGTGTATGGAAATGTATAACTTTTGTGACTCTTGTAGATAAACTATATGAGGTGATTGGAGTTGATAAAAATCGTTTTGATTTAGAACTTAAGGTTGTTTATAAATATAGTGGTGGAGATGGAATCCCTATTCCTCCAATGAAGATTACTAGTGATAGTAACTTAGAACTTTAGCCTAAAGAGATATTTTACTTTATTCAGAATCATATTCCTTTATGTTTGTCCATTTTATCGAAGTTGAGACCTATGGGTAAGAGTTGTAGTTAAAATACTTTATTTGTGCCTGAAATAGGTGCAGAGAAAATAAATGACTAAGAGGTAGATCCAACTCCACCTGCAGTGGCATCGTGTCCTCCAGAAATATGTCCACCGAAAAGGGATGATAGTGACAACTACTATAATTGGGGTTTTGGTGTGAAAAATATGCATCCAGAAGAGTTAAAGAAATGCTTTGATTATGTACTTAAGACTCCAACGACAACACCAAGGACTTCAAGTAGTTGAGTACGTAGAGTAAGAATAGTAGATAATGCAGTGAAGTGGAGTGCTTTCCTATTTTCAGAGGGAGAATTACTGCAGGGAACCCCTAACAACTTGTTCGCTGGATCTTTTAATTCAGTGAAAATCGTGATTGGTCAACTTTTGGAGAATAAGGAAGACTTGAAGTTGAAGCTGTACTTACATGCAATGAAGTCTAATTTTGAGTTCAAGGTGAAAAAGTCAGGTAAAGACTGCTAATTTATAATATGTATAGACGACAATTGTACGTGATGGTTGTGAGCTAGAAAGATGGAACAATCTGACATGTTTGAAGTGCGAAGAAATGTGTCTAAACACACATGTTCGTTGGCAATAAGGCATAAGGATAATAGACAAGCAGCAACATGGGTTATTAGACATTGCATTAAGAAAAAGTATACAAATCCAGCTAATCCTAATTATGCCCCTCGATCAATTATCAACGATTTCTCTAAAGACTATGGGATTAACATGACATATGAAAAGGCATAGAGATGTAGGGAAAGACACTTCTATATGTGAGGGGAACATTAGATAGTTCATACCAAAAGATGTCATCTTACCTATATATGTTAGAGAAGACTAATCTACGAATAATAACACATTTAGAGACCGATGAGATGGGACGTTTCAAGTATTTCTTCATGTCACTAAGTACATATATTTAAGACTTTAGAGTAGCATGCTGTCCCGTGCTGTATGTGGATGGATCCTTCTTAAAAACAAATTGTGGAAGGACGATGTTGGCTGCGATTGCATAAGATGCAGACAGGCAGTTGTATCATGTTACATATGGAGCAGTCGACTCAGAGAATAACGACTCCTGGATATATTTTATTGTGAAATTAAATGAAGCAATTAGAGACGTTGAGAACTTGGTCTTTGTATTGGACTGACACCTAAGTATTGCAAATGCATTGCTGACTGTGTTCCGTGAAGCACACGACGGAACTTGTATACATCATATTGGTATGAATATCCAAGCAAAATTTAAGACTGATCATTGCCATAGTGAAGATTTCTTGACGGCAAAATCTTATCGGATGAGTGACTTTTTTCATCATTTTGAGAAGATCAAGATCAAGGATTAAGCCATTGCTAACTTACAGACAAAGACTTGTAGTTGTAGGAGGTTTGATTTAACAGGTCTGCGATGTACGCATGCATTGGCGGCCACTCTGAGTCGACGCATCAATCCATACTCCTTATGTTCCCGGTATTATACAATCGATGCATGGCTGCACTCATATGCAGAGACTATATATCTAGTGGGAAATAAAAAAGAATGGGACGTACCTGATGATATTAACAGACGTGTGGTGGAACCACCTCCTTATAAATCAAAAGTTGGCTGACCGAAAACAAAATATAGAAAGTCGAAAAGGGAGAAGATCAAAATGCAACACCATTATAGCCGTTGCAGGGAAAAAGGCCATAATCGGACAATTTGTAGGTACATAATGCCAACAGCTTCAAATAAAGTATCAACACAAGCATAAACAACAAATAAGGTATCTTGAGAATTTTGTACTATTAATTTTATCATTTTAATTTCTGAATTTTAAGTATAACATTGTAATGAATAATTTAAATATTTTAGTTGGAATACGTTTGGAATATTATTTACTTTATTGTAATGGTATAATGTTATAAAAAATTGCAATATTCGAAAAATCATCGAAAATATATCAAAATTGCATTGAAATGTGATGAATTACATCGAATTCGACTATTTTATTTGTCTGCACTTTTAAAGTTGCGTGAATAGAAAAATCCTCAAAAATTCATCGAAATTGCATTAATAAATTTTCGAATTATATCGAATTCTACTATTTTATATGTCTATACTTTTTAAATTGCATGAATCGAAAAATTCTTGAAAATCCATCGAAGTTGCATAAAAAAGTGACAAATTATATCGAATTTTACTATTTTATACGTTTACACTTTTAAGTTGTGTGAATCGAAAATCATTGAAAATGCATCAAAATCGCATTGAACATAGTGTCGAATTGCATCGAATTCGACTATTTTATATGTAGTCGCGTGGATTGAAAATTCATCGAAAAGTCATTGAAATACATTGAAAGTTCATCGAAAACAGTGATGAATTATATCGAATTTCGACTCTAGTTAAAAAACTGAATTATATCTCATTCATTTTGACTTCAAATTTTAACCTGAGTATGCACAGTAATATAATACATACATAATGCATCGACTACTCCGTCCCAAACAAAATTATTTACATAAATGAGCAAAACTAACCACTATACAAAAATTAATAATATACACCTATGGCTCTATTTTCTGCTAGAATAAATCTACACATAATTTGTCTCTTGAATGCTGCATAACATCATCAACAATATCAAACACTAGAATATCGGCTAACAGACATTCGAAGTACTTTACAATAAAAACGCTGCAATCTCCACTGCAAATGCAAATAAATCTAGTTAGTGTCAAATAACCAATTGAAGAAATGTTTGTTAATATCCTTATATTGTATTAAATTACCTCTTCGCTGTTTATGGCACTGCATCGAGAGGTAACCTTCTAAAATCAAAATCATGAGGTTTCATCATTGTAGTTAAATCAAGATCATCGCGATCAGCGACTCCTTCTACATTCAGTAGAAAGTATGGCAACATCTCTATTGTTAGACGCATGGCTTCCTCGACACGAGTATCATCATACAATGCTTGGTTAGAGTCATATACCATGAACATATATGCAGAAAGATTTATCTGTATAAAAACCCAATGATTTGAACTGATGTTCAAGGGATAGTAAACTTTATCAACATCCTCCCAGCCATGTTGAAAATTATCTGGATCTTCTTTAGCATAGTCAGTAAGCTGGTCATTATACTTAAACTTCGCCTTATTGGAGGTTTTTCGGAATGTATTCCACCGACCATTCATGTATGCAATGTAGACCATGTTCGCAAGGGCAACCTTCTTTCTATAAGTTTTTGGGAAAAGTCAAAAACGTTCTCGTATCAACTGAAAAGCCGTATCAATATGCTGTAAATGGAGAGAATACACTAGCTTTTAAGTCAATATAGAAAAAGATTTCAAAATGAACAAAGAAAATTTTAATTATAAATCTAATAATCTCATCTGAAAGCCATTTCTAACGAGTTCGCAGATCAAAGAAGAATCCAATAGTAGTAGCACTAGTGGGAAACTGGATTGATTTTCGGTTATTAATAAGTCCTGCAAGCCATATCCTAAATGTATCAAATTGTGTTTTTTTTTTCAATTTTCTAGAATGGGTTTGGTTTGCATAGATTATTAAACTTGAACTTCTTATTTGATGGATTAGTGTAGTCAATGAGTCTCTTGGATTATTGGGCGACCCTTTTCTTCCTGCCAAACTTAACTGTAGCCACCTCAGTTGGTTGTACATCTTTCACTCCTAGAGTTTGTTGCCCTTTAGGAGTGTGCTCCTTAGTTGGAATCCATATGGCAATATCTTCACCTTACTGATACTCTTGAGGAAGGACATCTGATTGGGTGGCCTCAAAATCAGAACTAATTAGCTGTCGATGTGCTTCAATTTCCTCCATCATCTTCAATAACCTATCAAGTTTATCGTTGACAATCACCTGGTTCACCTTTAGTTCAGTCTGGTTTGCCGTCAACTCAGCGATGTCAGCCTTCACTTCGTTTGTTGTAGCATCAAAGTGCATGCCTCCTCTGCAACTTATTTTGCTTTAGTAGCCTCCTTCTTTTTCTCGTCCTCGTCCTTAACATCAATTCCCTCCTCCTCAACTCCAGTACTACCGAAATTATGTTGTGGATCATGATATATATGTTCATAGAATTCTTTATCAGTCTTTCGTGGATTCAATAACGCCTTTGTGACAAGCTGCAAAATAGTTCAAAATAAAGTTTAATCAACTTATGAATTTATAAAATTAATTATATTGAATAGAATTAATTTTTTGGACTTACTTTCTTAATCTTAAATACATCAATACAATCCTTCACTGATGGTATTTTATTGCTTATCTATGATAGCATCCTCGGGATTTGATACCAAAAATCTTTGAAAATGCACTAGTAAGCTTGGGGATAGCCTCATAAACCCAATATTGTAAAGTAATACTAAACTCATAGACCGTGTATTAAGCTTCCTTCGCTTTCTTTTTCTTTTTCATCTTCTGAAGGAAGTTTTTCCTCTAATGCATCATGTCCTTATTCAAACTAGCAAAGTTCTCTCGTAAGATCACCTTCCCCATAGATAATTAAAAAAAATGCTTCTTATTCTTCACAAAAGAGTACATATTCATCAGAATTTTGGTGCTTAACTCTTGTGCCATCAAGAGCCCATCTACCAAGTAGCACAAACCCCAATTTTCATATGTCCTCCTTCTCTTCACAATTTAGAAATGCAACTTCTAATTCACTGGATCTCACATTAGCTTCATTATTCAGGTATATCTCCTTGAGCCTCATACTACTAGACATAGATTTGTACTTTACAATATCTGGATCTTTGTCAAAGTTTAACACTGTTATCAAGGCAAACTCACCAAGCCTGAATCTCAAGTTGCTATCCCCAATGAAAAACTACAACTTTGCCAGGTTTTTGGATTTCACCTTCCTTAATAATAGTTGGTGTATAAGTACCCCCGATGCCTGCATTGAAGGAGCAAGAAAAAATTGTTTGAATGGGCATTGCTTTTCCCTCTCTAACAAATCATACTTCTCAAATCTCTCCTTAATCTTTGACATTACCGTTCTTCTTTTTATAGTGACCCTTCCAGAAAAGTGTTCATCAAAGGTACAAGGAGCTTTGACTTTTGGTTCTACATTAGAGGAATAAAGCAATTTATACAAAATTTTCTCAAATTTAACATATATCAAAAACATCTAAATTGAGTTAAAATATAGTCAAAACGCATCAAAATAGGTCGAAAAGTGATCGAAATTTCGATCATTTTGATTTCAATGACATTTAGATTGTCATCGAAAAATCCTATAGAAACTATCTCAAATAGCCAAGAGGTCGAAATTAATCATCGAAAAGTATAAAAAATCAGAGCACGTCGAAATGGAATCGAAAATTAATCGAAAACAATCAAAACAAGATTAGCTACTGGCTACGAGAAAAAGGCATCGAAATGTCATCGAAAAACTGTCGATCTAACTTTGAAAATTTTTGGTACTATTTTTAGCCATACTTATCGAAATATGAACGAAATTTTAACGAAATAAATAAAAAATGCATCGAAATGAAGTCAAAAATTACGTCATACAAAATTTTTAAAAATCACTATCTCATAAACGAGAAATTATCTAACTAAATCAAATTCTAAATTAGCTTCCGCTGCAAATGCCCTAAATTCAAAAAAGTAAAACCTTAAAATCATATTTTGCTTACCTTCTTTTGGGGACTCATTTTCCTCAACGTAATCCTTAATAGTGACAGAGATTTACAATTTATGGCAAGGCGACACAATAGGTTTTTGTCTTTCTCAATTTATGCGACACAATAGATTTTTGTCTTTCTCAATTTACGGTACGACTGGTTGTCGGCTTTTCAGAGAATGAGATGAAAGAGAGAGTTTTCGTCTTCCTCGATTGCTCTTTTGACGATAGGAGATGGTGGGTCTTCAGGCAGCAATAATGACGACGATTGGAGAGAGAAAGAGAGCAAGAGATTTCAAGAAGAGATTTAGAGAAAAGTATGACAGACACTCTTTTGAAATTGAGGCATATTTTCTCTTAGGTATTAGTAAGAGTATTTTCATCCACATATATATTTTTCAAATATTTTTTTAACTTATGCATATAGGCCAAAATAGGGGTATTAGGGAGTATATTCAGCCTAATTTCTCTTTTGGTACATTGTTCGAAAGTATAGATAATAAAAAAAATGCTTAACATTCGCCGACACAACGTTAACAATGCGTTAAGAAAGATATTTTAAAATTTTATTGAAAAAAATATGTGCCTAAGATTTTTTCTCACGAGAGAGGTTTTTTTTTATTGGTAATCCTTTGTCGACTCAAATTCAACTATGTATTGGCGAACATATAGATAATAATTAAAAAAATGCCCGACTTTTACTAACGCAAAAGAGAGTTAGGAGATGTACTAGTTTTTTTTAAAAAAACCTATATGCCGAAACATAAATCTATAATGCGTCAGCAAAATGTACTTTTAAATTTCATAGAAACTATTAACGCGTTAACAAGCTATTTATTAACACTTATTTATTTTCTCTTTGAACTATTATTTATTTTCATAGAAACTATTTTAAGACATATATGTTGACGCATAGATCTAAGACTAGGAAATGGAAGAAAATAAAATGAAATTCAAATAATACTATTAATCACTAAATAACAATAAAAGAGTAGAAATAAAATATAAAGCTTAGAAATCAACTATGGCAAAGGAAACAAGTTATTCCAATTAGCTTCTTTAAATGAAACTCTTCAGGTGGCTCTTTTTGCTTTTTTTTTTTCTCTCCATTTTTCAATGACTTTTATCTGAGGAAAGTATATAGCATGACTTTTTCTGACAGATATTATCAATGAATATCCTTTTTCATAACTCGAACATTTATCTTGCTTTTACCCTTCCTAGTATTTATCTCTCTCCTGTATCTATTGCCTTTCCTATTATTTATTTCTCTCCCGTATCTAGAGCCACCTTTGTACTGTGTCCAAGCAAAGCACAAAATTTTCAACTTAGTTTCTCTCACTTTCTCAGCTCCCAAACGACTCCTCACTGTCATGGAGCTGGGAAGCATACGTCACAGGGATGGGCGAGATTAATTGCCACCGAAAACTAGCCATTACTGAGCTCCAGCAATGAAATCGGTCTACTCGTCGCTGTGAGTTGACATAGGAGGTGGAGAAAATGAGGACGAAATTTGAGGTTTGGTGGCCAGGGAAGCTCTCATTAAGAGAAAAATCCCCATCTATATACTCATTGTTTGGCTGGTTTTCATCTTCAAATTTTCTCGATGTTGTAGTAGCTTCTATGAGGACTGAGGCTTCGCTTTCTATTTTGGAATCTGGTCTTCAGGTATCGAATCCATGGTGTTGTTTTTTAGAATTCTCATTGCAAATGATTGGATTATTGTCAATCTAGTGTTTCAATTTTGTTGAATATCTCTTTTTCTTCGTTTTTCCCCCTCCTTTTACGGAGGCTGCTCTATGGGATATATATATATATATATATATATATATATATATATATTATAAACTAAACATCTAGCGAATTTGGGGATTAGGCAAAGAACGTAAGTTGATTTAGTAAAAGAAAATAAATAACTATAAATATGTATTGTCGAATTTAATAAAATAATGTTGATGAGCACAATAATCATAAATACAAATTAACATCCAATAGCTCATTCAATTATTAAACAAACATTTTGATTTGAGGTATATCAGTATTGTTGAGTGTTTGAACATTACCTCGTAAGCATTTCCCTCAAACTTGTAGTTGTCATCTTCTTTCCATTAAGTATAAAAGATTAACAAGAATCGAGGCTTACAAGAGAGCTTTTGAGCTCCGCCCACATTTCTCTCATACTCGTTGCACATCCCACATTTGACACTAAGTGTCTGTTTATACAAAAGGTAGTCAGAAGAGGAATCTTAGCTAATGGGCTAGTCAAGACATCGTGGGTGATAAAGCCCACGGGCCTTTTGCTAGTAAGTAAGTAAATGTCCATCTCATTATGATCGGAGTAATAATATCACGTATAATTAATACATAATTGCATATTTATTTATAACATACTTTAATCATGACATCATAATTAATGATTGTGCTAGTTCGTACAAAAATATTTCAACGTGTGTATGTCTCAAGCAAGCTTAAGTATTGACTTGTTTAATATTACTTTTCAACAATGATTTACAAGTAATCTCTTTTCTTCCTCTGTTCTTCTTCCCTTTAGCAAATCATCTACTAACTCATACCATTTATATATTATTTTTATTTAAATAAATTATGTAATAAGTGATAAACCAGTGATTTACTTTCCTCTTTCTTTAAGCTTTTCTTTGTGAAAATTAGGCCTTACACAATCATTTTAGAAAATAATTGGAAAAATATAATAAGCTCTATTTTTTTTTTTTAAAGATTTGGTACTGGAGTTTTTAGAAAAATACCACTATTTATTTATTTTTTTGGAAAAATCTAATTCTAAAAAAAAAAACTAGTAACCCATAACCAGTTTTTGAGCATTAATAACTAATAACTAAATGTATTTATAAATCACTTATTTACCATTATACCAGTTATATACTACCTCATAATAGTGGTAAATAAGTGATTTACCAAAGATATAATGGTAAATGCTACCGTCTATAATTGAAAATCTTTTTACGAAGGTTTTCTCAATGGAATTAAATTAATAACTAGCCAAATTTGGCTATAATAAGAGTACAAGTTTCTGAAAATAATAGAAACATCCCTTAAGAAACATCATGTATCAACCTAATCCCAATAAGTGGGCTATCATATTCTTATTACAAGAAATTTGAATGCGCATGTCTTAACAGAAAAAAATTCTTTTAGGCATTAATTAGTAGATACTATAACTAACTCCCATTCACATTGTCCATCAGTAGACGCCACAATAGACATTTCTTGACGACATCCATCAATAAATATCATCAGAGTCCTGTCTTAGGAATGAGTTATAAGCTCATAAACTACCAAACTTGACAATTTTAATACAAGATCATGATATGGTAACATTTTCTAACTCTATCTCCTAAGGGTTTCAGATCTAGAAGAATACCAACAGCACACCCATAAAATAAAAAGTAGAAATAACTTCTCTAGATCTAGATCAAAATGATACAGATCTGAAGAACAACCACACTAGAAAGAAAAAAAAATACTAAAAATAAACAACCTAAAATACCACACATCTAGATTTGAGTATACAAAAAATACCATAAATCTCGATCTAAGTGAACAACTACCTTTATAAATAAAAAGATTATTTGGAAAAATAAAAACATAAAAGAAAACCCATACTGGGGAGGTGAAAAAGCCCTTCTCCAAAACAAGAGGCACCTACTGCTAGAGGAAAAGAGGAGCCGACTTGCGGAAGCATAAGAGAGGACATATAGAGGAAGTGGAGAGGGGCATGTTATATTTCCATAGGTACAATGTTTTTAAGTCATGGTAAATGAATGATGGGGAATTATATATACACCCTAATTTTGCATAAAGGCAACTCGCCGATCAATAAAATAACTAAAAAAGAAAATTTAAGAAGGAAAAAAAAGTACACCCCGTCTTCATCTATCCTTCTCTTTTAATTGAATATTCTCTTTCAAAATTCTTGTTGGAAAGTCGAATATTTGACTGAAGTTATTTCGTGAATATTTGTTGTATTATTGCTTTAGATCCTAGTTGATATCTAAGTTGTACTTTTCCTGTATATTTAAAATTAGTCAACTACTTTTTATTAGTAGATTATTAGGAAATCAGGGTAGTTGTACTAGTTGTTTCTTTCCTTAATTTTAGTATTTTGTGTAGCCTATAAATAGGATATATATATTAACATTTTGTATCAATGAAAAGTAGGACAAAGGAGTCTGATTCTTTTTACAAGTATCTATTTTTATGGTCTCAGAGCAGAAACTTATTTTCTAACTCTCTTCAAAAACCTAGCAACCTAAATACCAACCAGTGAAGGGCTGATAAAAAACCCTGTGGTGTGAATTTTGCAACAAATTATGCCATACTCGGGAAACCTACTAGAAAATTCATATCAAACCCGCAAATTGGAAAAGTAGCAAATTTGGAACTAATCTTAGTTTTGCTTTAGCTTATATTAATTCATGAACAAAGGCTTTGATGATAAGCACGTTAATTAAAGGAACAGTGAATTGCTAAAGTCCAATTCCTCATTTGGTATTCCTAGTGGTTTCCTTGCCCAGTCAGGTAGTACTCCTTATGCTTTTCTTTGTTTAAAAACTGCACCATGGATTATTGATTCAGGTGCATCTGATTATATGATTAGTCTTTCTCATTTATTTAATTCTTATTACCTTTGTCTGGTAATCAGAAAGTTAAAATTATTGATGGTGGATTCTCACCTATTGCAGAAAAAGATTCAATTAAAATATCAAAAAAAAATAAATCTAGATTCTATCCTTCATGTTCCTAATCTTGTCTATAATCTCTTATTAGTAAGTAAATAATCCAAAGACTTTAACTGGTGTGTCACTTTGTTTTGATACTCATGGTTAATTTCAGGATCAGACTTTGGAGACTATGATTAGCAGTGCTAAGATGATGGATGATCTTTACTATTTTGATGACAACTTGCCTAGTAACAAGCTCAAGGCTTGAATAGTAGTACTAGTTTTATTTATGTTCATGATCAAATAATACTTTGGCATCTTAGATTAGGACATCTTAGTTTTCTTTATCTAAGATATTTATTTCCTGCTTTGTCTAAAAATTTGGATTGTTTTTCTTTTCAATGTGAAAGTTGTCACTTATCTAAACATTATCGTATTCCCTATTCTATGAAATCTTATCGTGCATCAAAATCCTTTTATTTGTTTTATAGTGACGTTTGGGGTCTATTGAGAATTACTACTTTATCTAGAAAAAGATAGTTTGTGACTTTCACAGATGATCATACATGATTATGCTGGTATATTTTATGAATGAAAAATCTGAAGTAGAAAAATTATTCAGGGATTTTTATAGTTTGTTTGAAAACCAATTTCAAACAAAAATCAATATATTTCGCACGGATAATGAACACAAAAATAATATTTGGGAAATTTTTTTACAAAGGTATCCGATATCAATCTACATGTTGTGATAGTCCTCAGCAGAATGGTAATACTGAAAGGAAAAACTAGCATATATTCGAAGTGGGTCGAGCTATAAATTTTTCTATGCATATTCCAAAATACCTGTAGGCAAATGCCATTTTAATAGCATCTTACTTGATTAATAAGATGCCTATACATGTTTTAAAATACACAATACCACTGAAATGTTATCAAAATTTGTCCCTAAATCTAGAATAATTTCAAATTTACCATTAAAAGCTTTTGGTTGTACAATGTTTGTTCATATACCTTGTCATCTTTGATCTAAACTTAATCTAAGGGTAGAAAAGTATGTGTTTATAGGTTATGCTTCAAATAAAAAGGAAGATAAATGTTTTAATTGTAAATAAAGAAAATTCATGTTAGTATGGATGTTTCAATTTTTTGAAAATTAACCTACTTTAGCCAAAATTATCTTCAGGGGAGAAAGAAAATGAAGATCAATTTTGGGAAACATTTGTACCTTTTCAATTTTGGGAAACATTTGTACCTTTGCTAATCTTTTTTTTTTAATGGAAATATTAAAAACTCAAGAAAAGGTGTTTTAAATAATGAAAAGGAATGAAATACTGATCTAGAAATAGGTGTTTTAAATAATGAAAAAGAAGAAAATACTAATCTATCTTTGCCAAATATTATTGTACCATAAACAGGGGAGAAATACTGCAAAACGACAAAATGATCCTATTTTTGAGCTCAGGATTTACACTAAGAAAGTTACTCATCATAAGAGTAAAGACTAGTCTACAAACCTAAAATAAGTCCAATCATCTTTCTCAAGATCTGATCCTTCTGAATAGGGAACTCTTCAACTTCAGTTTCTGCTTCAGTTATTGTTCCTAATATTGAAAATATGGTTCTTAATATTCTGATAGCCCTTAGAAAAGGAGTCCAAACATGTACCAAACTCTTATTTATAGACTTATGTCATATCACAGATTGTCCAATAACTATAAGGAATTTACCTCTAAAATTTCTCATATGTTTATCCTTAGAAACATTTAGGAAGCCTTAGATCATCCGAGTTTGAAGTTTGCAGTTTTAGAAGAAATGAATGCTCTTAAAAAAAAGGGTACTTGGGAGGTATAAGATTTACCTAATAAAAAGAAGATTGTGGGATGCAAATGGATTTTTACGGTTAAATGCAAAGCTGATAGTAGTATAGAAAGGTACAAAGTAAGAGTTGTGACAAAAAGGTTTACCCAAACCTATGGAATTAATTATCAAGAAACTTTTTCTCCAAATAGCCAAGATAAACTCAATCTGTATTTTATTTTCTATAACTATTAACTTTGGCTAGCCCTTACACTAGTTAGATGTTAAAAATACTTTTTTAAATGGAAACTTGGAAGAGAAAGTGTTCATGGATTTACCACCTAGTTTTAAAGGAAAACTTGGAAAAAATAAAGTACGTAGGCTAAGGAAATCACTACATGGCCTTAAACAATCTCTTCGAGCCTAGTCTAAACATGTTGGGAAAGCTGCAAAAGGTTACAATTACTGTCAAAGTCAAGTTGATCATACCATGTTCTATAAACACTCGAAAGAAGGGGAGATTACTATTTTGATTGTTTATGTAGATGACATAATTTTGATAGATGGTAATTTATTGAGCTGGAGAGACTAAAAAGGGTTCTTGCCAATGATTTTGAAATTAAGGACTTGGGTAACTTAAAATATTTTCTTGTAATGGAATTTTTTAGGTCTAAGAAGGGTATTTTTGTCTCCCAATGAAAATTTGTACTTGATTTACTTGGTAAAACAATTGGATATAAAGTGGCTGACACCTATTGAACCTAGTTTGAAGCTACAACCAGCCAAACCTAAAGAAGTGATTAATAGAATACAATGGTTTCTTCATTCTTGTTTCATTGGAACTACTTTTGCTTAAGTAGTTTCAACCAATATGATTTGTAATCAGTTTTTAACATGCTAATTTTTTTTTTTGGTCTTGCTTTAATATGCTAATTGAAAGTGCTTGCTTATGTGATAATTTCTTTAGGTAAAAAGAAAAAAAAAAGCTAAAGTACGATATATTACTAAATTATCAAATTAGAATTTTTTTGGTACGCATTAAAAATCTCTACTCTTGTAAATATTAGTTTTATCATTTATTTGTTAGAAATTAAATGTTTGGTTGTGTTTCTTTATTTTAGTGTGAATTAATCTGAAATTATATTATTATAATTTGCTGTTTTGTAGATTGTCTTCCTTCATTGGTTGATCATAGTTCTGATTGGGTCATATTCCAATCTTTTGATGATAGGAGAGCACATGTGATATAGCCAAATTTCAAACTTTGATTAAATTAATGAAAACGCATACTCTAAGAAAAGCTGAATGAAGTTCATCATTTTAATTTGTCGAGGATCTTTAATGCCCACCCTCTTCTTAAGGAAAACAAATGCTCCTTGACATAAAAAAATTTGTAAATGGACATTTGAATGAAGTTCATCATTTTAATTTGTTAAGGATCTTTAATGCTCACCCTCTTCTTAAGTAAAACAAATGCTCCTTAACATAAAAAAATTTGTAAATGGACATTTCTTTTTAGAATCATTTAGTATATTTTTCTCTCTTAAAAGCCTCATTCCAATTAGGCCCCTGTAATTGAGAATTCACTATAACAATAGTCTTTATTATCTTTGCACTAAAAAAACTTGACACTGGGGAGAATGAGCAATAATTTCCCACACAAAAATAGTTTTCCGCTCTAAACAAAAAATTGAAGCTCTCTTCTCTCTCTCTCTCTCTCTCTCTCTCTCTCTCTCTCTCTCTCTCTCTCTCTCTCTCTCTCTCTCTCTCTCTCTCTCTGTTCAGCTCTTAAACCACCTTTGGTGGATCTACAAAAGTTTTCAGCACTATCAGCGTCTTTTACCGTCCCTAGCCTTATCTCTGACCATTCTACTAATGTTATTCCTCTGAAAAACCTTTTTGTTTAGTTTCAGTTTAATGTTAAATTTAAATTTCACTCATATGATTTCTTTGTTAATCTTTACCAATGAAACTTCTTTATTATTCTTTCGAATTATGGCGTTAAATGGTGGATGATTCCACTCACTTTTGTTAAAAAAATTGTATGAAAATCCCCAATTTTATTTGGCTATACTTCCAGAATTGTTTCAAATAAAAATTGGGGCAAATCCCAATTTTGTTAAAAAAAAAAAATTAGGGAAAAATCCGAATGAGTTGTACCAATGTGCTTAACTCTGCTTGCTGCTTGGACCTCAACAATCTCGTCCACTGTGATAACTATCTCTCATCGAGATTTAAGGTTCGTGCCCACTTCTCTTTTATTGATAATATTGCTTTACATGCTACAAACTCTTTGGCTCTTTTCAAGCTGCTTGTAGTGTAAACGAGTTTCGGCCCAATAAATGTATATATTCCATTGATGACAATTTGATCAGGCAGGTATATCCTATAGAATCAACTTTGGTTTTTATAATTTTCCCCTTTTTCGCTTTAAGTTAATTATTATTTTTTTTTTGGCTGATAAAGTATTTTTAACAGGGGATTTCTGTGACCTCAACTATAACTTGCTTTGCACTATATATATATATATATATATATATACCTATTAAAATAGATTAAGTTATCTGTAACCTACATAAAGGAACGAGAACATATATTGATGTTTTGTGTGTGAAGGTAATTTTTATTTAATTACAAAGTTGTTGAAGTTTTGTGTAATTGGCTGTAATATTTATCTATTTAGTGTAAGTAGAGGTGGCAAAATGGGCGTACTATCCCGCCCATGACGGGTTTGAGAAGACGAGTTGGCCGGTTTGTAAAAAATAAAATAGGACTCGGTCTTGGGCCCGTTGGCCTGCCGGATTTTTTAGCGGTCAATACTAATCTTACTCGACCCAGTTTTTTTTTATTTTTTTTTCTTTTTTGCTACTGTACAATTATTTTTTACAACCTTTTTTAACATGTTAAGTTTAAAATTTTAAATTAAATTTTTATAAAGAAAATTATTTAGAATTATAATAAAAATGTTAACAAAAATAAAGAAACAAATAAATTGAAATATTGAAAATTTATTTTATTGATAATTACTTATTACAATTCAAAATTATTTCTTGAAAAAACTAGTATATCATTAATTATAAGTGTATGACTCATCATCATCGTTCATATACAAGTTATTAAACTTGTTGTAGTTTTTCGTCCGAGCCCCAATTTAGTGCATCTTCCACTCCGTGTCGGAAATGAATACCTTCACTATTGATGTCGAGGTCAGATTGACCATTGAAGAGAGTATGGAAAAGTGGTATGATGCTGCGAGCTAAGGTGGTGGCATTGATGTGGTATCTGCCAAATATTCTCTGATACTCAATTAGCAATAAATAAAGGGATAAGAAAATATCATAGAGAAAAGAAAATGTTGGCAAGATTTAGGGTTTTTGGAGTGCAAATGACGGCTAACCATCTCGGATTTCTGACTAGCTTTAGTGGCCATCGCATAACATTCCCTTACTAAAGTCTAATTTCCCTTGACAATCCCAATCCTTATTCCTACTGGAAATTTCATCATCAAATGGTAGGTGGATATTACAACACGAATTGCATTTAAGGTGGGTCGACCTATAATCGTATTGTACGCCGATCTCTGGTTTACAACCAGAAAATCTATCATGCTTATTATTTGGCTAGGCTCTCCTCCGAAAGTTACCAGAAGGTTGATCACTCCTTCTACTTGGACACACTTGCCAGTGAAACCGTAAAGTGGAGTATTGATAGGTTACAAGGTAGCACCTCCAAGATTCATCCTTTTATAAGTTGATATAAACAAGATATCAGTTGAACTCCTAGTGTCAACCAAAATTCTGAAGACTCGCTCATTAGCAATTGGCAAGACGACTACAAGTGCATCATTGTAAGGGTGAATAAGTCACTTAGCTTTATCCTCAGTGAACGAGTTGGGTTTTCTAATTTTGATAACTTCGCGACATGTTTGGCTATGTTCATTTGATGATCATACTAAACTTCTCGAGCTTGGCGAATATATTCATTTCATGCCTTGATTGTGTCACCTATCACATGTCTCCCTGATACAGTACATATCTTATGGTGATTACAAGTGCATCATTTTGAGGGTGAATAAGTCACTTAGCTTTATCCCATATTATGGGGGATTTGATTGGTAGATTCTTTGTTGTTGCCAACTACTCTGCTAATATATTTTTGAAGATATCCCACTTAGATCATAGTCTCAATTTTCTGCTTGAGTTGGAAACACTCTGATATACCATGATCTCAGTCGCGATGGAATTTACAATACTTGTTCATATTTCTTTTCTCAGGAAGGGCTTTCATTGGTTAGGGAAACTTTAACAAGTTTTTTTTCTCAATCTGCAAGAGGATTTGCACTCGAGGGGGGGGTATTAAGCAAAGTATATAATTGAAATTTACTAGTGAAAGGTTTGAACGTATTTGGCTCTGTTGAAGCAGATTGCTTTCCCTTCTTTTGCTCGAGTCCTTCAGAGCTAGTTCCTTCGCCCTTTTTCTTACCATCCTTCTTATTTTCCCAAGGTGGGTTATTCTTTATCCGTCCTCTCATGTACTCATCTGCTCCAATATATTCTTGAGCTTCGGCTTTGAATTTAGAGTATATAGTTGGCATCCTCTTGGATATAGATCATAAGAGTTTTCCACTATATAATCCAATACAGCCTCATCAAAACATTCAAGATAATCTTTTTAAGGCTCATTTTTCCGTTGTTTGATGGTTTTTAAGTAATTATTTCCTTTCTTTTGAGGTCGAGATCCTAAAAATTGTGTGACAAATTGTTCACAGAGTTGCTCAAATGAGTTAATTAACCCAGCCCGTATTTCTTGAACCAAACTTGGGCAGTCCCAGACAAGGTAAGGGAGAATGCATTGCACATTGTTAGTGGGTCCGCCTTGGAAATAGTCATCCATGTCCTATACCTCCCGATATGTTGTGCTAGGTCAGATTCTCCATCATAGAATGCTATACTTGGCATTTTGAATTCTAAAGGTTATAGGGCCACAACAATCTTCCTAGTAAATGGAGACTCGGCCTCTGTTAAGATATTACGAATAGGGTTAGGAAGCTTTCGTTCATGTATGAGCTGATCAATTTGTCACTGTATCATTTGGATACGGTCGTCATTGGCCGATTCATTTGGAGCTTGAGCTACAGCACGCAACTGAGCTGCCCTTTTTACATTAAGTTGATCTCTAAGATCATTTATGCTATTTGCCTCGGTGTCCTCCCATGCCCATGTATATGAGTCTATATCATATTCATCTATTTGACCGAGGTGATTAAACATTGAATCTCATGAATTTGTTCGTGCTAGGGAAATACGTGTTCGACGAGTATTTTGACTTCTACTCCTAGAAAGAATGTTTTGTACAATCCTTTGCACCGTTGCATTTCTTTGTGGTGTTTTGACCGAGGATTAGCATGTGCTTCGCTGGTCGTGTCCTCGCCTACTTGGGGTAAGCCTACTCCTGGAGAAGGTTAACCATCTCCGCCGCCCGCGTTAGCAAAAGAGTTCCTCGTAGCAAGGTTTTCTTAGGCCGTATTTGGCACAATGATCTCCACAATGATAGTTGTTACCAAGTTCATGAGCATGTTAACTTAGCCTTCAAGTTGCTCTGTGTGTAAGTGTACGTGCCAAAGGTGCAACCGTGTCAGGTTGATCGATTTGTTGTGCTTGTGGTGGAGGAATTGGTGGAATATTCTGAGTTGGATGGTTTTGTGGTTGCTTTCTACCTCCTTCTATTATGGCTATTAACCACAAGGTCAGAGGTTTGAGCCCTCCTTCTAGGGCCAATATGTTGGTGTAATTTTTTGTCCGAGCACCAACTTAGTACATCTTGCACTTCATAAGCGGGATCTTTCGCTAACCATATTTTCTGCTAAACAACCGCAAACAAGTTAAGAGATGGGAAAGAGAAAAGAAATAACCACAAAGTCTTTTGGTGGCCAGAAAGTTGATGGGTAGAGCACACATTGTAAAACTCAACCAGAAGCCCTCCTTCTAGCGCTAATATGTTGGTGCGGTTTTTCGTCCAAGTACCAACTTAGTATGCCTTATACCCTGTGTCAGAAATGAATACCTTCACCGTTGATATTGAGGTTAGACCAACCATAAAAGAGAGTACGAGAAAGTGGTCCGACACCACGAGCTAAGGTAATAGCACCAGTGTGGTACCTGCCAAACATTCTCCGACACTCAAGTCAACAGTAAATAAAGAGGTAAGAAAATATCAAAGAGAAAAGAGAATGTTAGCAAGATTTAGGGTTTTTAGAGTGCGAATAGTGGCTTACCCTAATCATTTGGAATATAATACTTTTATAGAAGTATGCTAGTCCCCGTGATACGGGATGGTCCACATCTATCCTCGTAGATTAGCATCACACATGGACACATTAGGTGATCACCCGAGATAACTGACACATGTCCTTGCAGACTAGTATTACGTGTGGATATGTCAGGCATTCACCCAAAAATAATGGTGCATATGACGTGTGCTATGCACACGAGAATTCGTTGACATAAACTATTTGTACTCAGCTCAGGAGCGGTAGATTATTTAGGCTCTGCTCGGGAGCATACAGAGACACTGAGTAGACCTGATTTATTTTCTTGTGATTAAACTCAGCTCGGTAATACCCATAGGTACCGAACCAGCCATATTTGCTTGCTTATAATTTAGGTCAGCTCAAGAATGTCTAGAGATGTTGAGCGAAACTGGTCATAATTGGTTCCTTGAATTGGAATCAGCTCAGGCATGCCTAGAGGTGCCCAGCTAGACACAAGTCCCTTCTTTATATTTCATCTTTGAATTGCGTCTTCTCCTCTAGTTGATTTTTATTATAGAAAATGTGAGCCCTTCTGTGAAGTAAAATCGTCTCCAATAAAAATTTTCGGCCAATTCTTCATTACAAATACGAATAGTTTCTTGATTTCATTTTATCGCTTATTCTGAATCTTTAACACATACTAGCATCTCACTATTTTAGGAGTCAACAAAGTCCTCTGCTCATTTACTATCATCTTAGTCGTGCTAAAAGTAGACTCTGAAGAAATTATAGACACCGAAATTGTTAAAATATCACAGGCTAATTGTAAAAGTAGTAGAAATCTTAATTGACATTTTTGCCACCAGTCCAAAACTTTGAAGTTCTCATCATCGGGGTCGATGTGAAATTCTAGCTCAATAAGCTGGTTAAGCTCAGAGGATTGTTGTGGATTTATTGGTGGTAGTGGTTGACTTAAACTTGATGATATTGATGATAAGTTACGACTACACCCTTCAGTTTGTTGTGGAGTGTGTTGTTGTTAGCTACATGTTCTACCTAATTTAGCCTCATATATACTATACACTTCAAATATCTTGTCCCAAATATTTGTATATTCAAAATTATAATCTATCTAAAAATATGTAGTAATGTAGCTAATAAAATTAGAAAGACCATTTAATTTACCCATAGGATCTAAAATAAAAGCAAATGAATATAATAAAGGAATTGGAAACTAATATTTTAAAAATACTTCTTGCATACATATTATAATTGGTACAAATATAGGGTCACATCTTTCCTTACAAAATATTTTAGTAATAAAAAAGATATGACGTAAAATAATTGGAGAAGTAGGATAACAAATACCAGATAATATAACAGTAGCTTCATAAAAAACATTTAAAAAATGTACAAATTTTTCGCAAGAAACCAATCTTCATCTTTCAATACTAATGGACCAATTTTTGAATTGTAAAACATAGTAATTGGAACTTTATATGGTAATACATTTTTCAATACTAAATAAGTAGAATTCCACCTTACAAGCATGTCAACTTGGAATTTTCTTAGTTTTAATCTCTAAGCTATGCAATATCTTTTAAATTCGGCAAAGCGTGGATTAGAAGCATGAATAATTTCTTACAATATTTACATCTCGCCATTTTTATCTTCTTATCATCGGTTTTATCTTTGAATTTCGGATTGAAATGGTCCCACACATTGAAAGTTGTCCTTACACATTTGGAGGTCGTGCTTACACATTTGGAGCGAACAACTATCTTGAAATTGTGAATAACTTCCACTAGCATTTGGATTAGTTTGCATTTCGGGGACTTGGTCACCCTCTTCAACTGCGAATTTGGTTGGTCGTTGTCAATTTCCAAATCAATAAAGATATTTTTTGACATATCCATATCCTATCTATATTAAAAATAGAGATATTAATATTATACACAACTATAAATAAATTGAAATTAAAAATATAATATTCTAATAAGCTTTATTCTAACTTAATTATAAACAACTATAAATTACAAATTAATTGAAATTAAAAATATAATATTCTAATAAACTTTCTACTAACTTAATTATACACAACTACATATTAATTAATATTAAAAATAAAATATTCTAATAAATTTTCTACTAACTTAATTGTAAACAACTATAAATTACAAATTAATTGAAATTAAAAATATATAATAAACTTTCTACTAACTTAATTATAAACTACTACAAATTACAAATAAATTAAAATTAAAAATATAATATTCTAACAAACATTCTACAAACTACAAACTAATGAACTACTATCTTAATTGTAAACAATTAATATTGAATTGAAATTAAAAAGAAAGTATTGTAGAACTACTAACTAGTAACTACAAACTACTAACTATTATACTATTAATAATAGTAAACAACTAAATATACTACAAATTAAAGAATTAAAAAAATAAGTGTGATAAATAAATTGAATCATACTTTGAATTAAGCTTTATGAGTTGTAAAGAGTTTGGAGACTATAAAATATAATTACTAATAATTAGTAAATACTAAATAGTAACTAGGTAAGAGAGAAAAAGATAAAATTGAGAATATAATTAGAGATTTAGAGGAAAAAAAAAACAGGAGAATAAGAAAGTATTTAAAAATTATAAGTGTGAAAAAAGACTAAAAAGTGTAAAATATTTATAGTATAAGAAAATATTTTTTAAAACAAAAATAGTTTAAACTTTGAAACAAAATAACAAAAGACCCAATGCCAAATGATACCCAATAGTAATTTATGTTACTGTTAGAAAAGTTGAGTTAAAAAGGCCTAGGCAAGAAAATTTTTTAAAAAAAAAACATTAAGGGCCTAGACAAAGTCAGGCCACGAATCCTAGACTCAGCCCAACCCTCGAGCTCGAGCCCTAAAATTAGCAGGTTGGGCCAGCCTGTTGAGCCCAGCTCGAATTGCCAAGCCTAAGTGTAAGCCTACATTTTCTATTGATTTGACTTTTAATCTTCCATCTATAGGAACACATCCTATGATATCTTGCTACTGCAAAATGGGCTGGACTGGGCCCGAAACAGGCCAAAATGTGCGAGATCGTACCAGCCCATTTTGGGCCTAAATTAAAAAAAATTAAAAATAATATTATCATTTGTATAATTAGATAAAAATATTAGAAATTTAAAAATAAAATTTATAAAAAAAATAAATAATATGTTATATTTTTTTTTCTTATTGATAAAAATTTATAAATAATTAAATAAGCTAAAAATATATAAGTTGAATAGTTGATAAAAAAAGTTTAAATCAAAAATCTTAAGAATTAAATTGAAATTTAGAAGTATGAAAAAAAAGTGAGAGAATGTGTATTTATAAGTATTAGAAAAAGTTTTATATTTAAATTTATCCAAGCCGAGTCTGATCTTACCCCTAGAGTTAGGACGGGCTGCAGACCAGCTGTTTTGCCATCTCTAATTAATAGAAGGAGTCAGTTCTTTCATCTTGATTTTACCGGGAATATGGGTAAGCATTTTTGTGTATTGTAAATTAGTAAATCTATTAAGGAAAATTTGTAACAAGTAATCTGGGAAATTTGCTAAGCCAAAATAGTTTTCAAAATTTGAGTATTTTGCCTTATTATTGCTAAGCTAAAATTGTTCTGTTATGAAGTAAAATTCTTTTAAACCACATATTGTTTGGGGGAAAGACATTTTTATTCATCATTTTACAATTTCCTCGTTCTTTGAAAAAAAAAAAAAAGTAAATTGTTTGTGAGTGTATAAGTAGATCCTGGTCAATTTAGTAAGGCATGAACTCTATTTTTTAACATTCCTAAAATGAAAATTTTGAGTTTCTTGCTACTTTGTTGACTTGACTCTTCAGTATAAAGATTGACTAATTTCAAGTGTATTGCCTGGTTATTTTTAGGTCTAATTTTCTGACCCATGATGGTATTTAGTTTCTTATTCTCCAAATTGGCAATTTAGTTGCTAATAATTCTTAGTATGGGAAGAAAGTGACACTTGATTATATGGACACGGACCAACTCCTTCATTTTGATTTTATTTTTCAATGTATTCAAGTTCAAGGGTAAAAGTTTTGCATTTTTTCGGGATTTAGATTAAGGAATTAATTAAGTCGACAACCAGCCTGAAAAATGTGTGTTTTCATTGTCATTCTCATGGAAATTATTGCAATTTTAGCAATAAGGTAATTAAAAACACGATGTTGTTGTCCTTGTTCAACAATTTTGCATGTATGAAAGGAATGGACTTTATTTTTCTTTTGAAATCAGAAGATTAATTATAGTTGTAATGATTTATTTTTTTTTGCATTATTATTGACTTGAGTAGTTCTTTTGTTAACTAATTGGTTTACTTAGAATTTATTATGCATATTGCATAGACTAGGGTACCGTGTACGTATGATGCTTTACACATTGTATCCTAACATACTTTGTTTTTTTAGCTGAAAGCAAACTAACGTGCACTTAATTATTAAATGTATAAGGCGATGTCTAATTAGATTGATTTCACAGTTTGGTGGCAACGGTCTCAACATCCAACTGCCACATCCAGCTCCCAGAATGTAGTTTATATTTTTCTTTATTTACATTGCAAGTATGAACAATTTGTATCATTTTTTTATTTAATGACATTATTTTTAAATTTATTTATTTGTTATTTATTAATATATCAATTAATTAATATAAATTATGTATCAATTATTAAAAAAATTTAATATTTAATTATTAATTAATAAATACTTATAATAAATAAATAATTTTTTAATTTAATAAAACATTTTATGCGCATAAATGCTAGTGTATCAGCAAATGTTTCATTAGATTAAAAAAAAAGAAAAAAAAAACTAATTCCTAACTTTTCCCTTTCACAATGCAAAAATATATCAACAAAAGTTTGACATTCGCAAACGTGTTCTTTGCGTCGATGAATGGTTGACCAACATCTAATTTGGGCACTTTTTTTGCTAATACAAGAGTTTTGCTGATGCAACACACACATCAGCATATGCTAATAATTCATTGGCAAAAATATGTTTCATGGACGTTTGTCATTTTTCATTGGTAGCTAACTTTGAGCAACTGTCTTTTACCGAAGAAAAAATGTGTTGTTTAACTTCTACCGATGATTTTTGGTTACTTTTGTCGATGCTTTAATGCGTCAACGAAAGTTTTATTCTCTGTAATAATTAATTTCTTTATATATTTGAGCAATTAGAATAACTATGTTTAATATAAGTCTATTCGGATATGATAAAATAGAGATGTCCACTATATTAAAATTTTAATTTATTGCTTTTTATTACATATTCCAACAAATCATTCATATTTTTTTTAAGAATGTCCCGTTTGGAGGCTTTGACTAAGGCCCCAAAAGTATAGATGTAATAATTTTTTGCCCCTTTTCTCAAGTTAATTTTATCACATTTAGATTAGAGAATTGAACTTATAGAAATGTGACCAAATTTTGGACCCAATTTCAGTAAATGTCCTTTTTGTCATATATTATAACAAAATGTCCAGTATATATGTTTAAATACCAAATGCAAAATTTTATATACCAAGTATAAAAAATTATATATACAGTGCATTCAGTACAATAGCTAAAATTACTAGATATATTTATCTACCAAGTATAAAAATATATATACCTGGACATTTACTTATAAAATTTTAAAAATATATATATACCTGGATATTTACCTATAAAATTTTAAAAATAAATATCTACTTAATTAAATTTGAAATATTGGTCATCCACCTAAATTTCTTTTAGAAAATCCGAAACAAGATTACATGGGAGGACAACAAACTACAAACAAATTTGGAAGATCACGAGCTCTAAGACAAGATCAAAATCACTTTTTGTTTTTGGAGATCGTAACTCTTAATGTATATAAGATTTTTTTTTCATATAAGAGTTTTTTGCTTCTTATCTTTTAGGAAAATATTATATTTATCTGAAATTTATTGGATTAATTTTGATTTCAAAATTTACTAATTAGGATTAAGTGCTATACTAAAATATCCTTGAAATCTTAATCAAGTGATTTGAGCATGTATATCGTCAATACAGTAAAGGAAAGGACAATTTTTTAATGTCTATGTTTTATTTATACCACTTTTCATAGTTTGATGGACTATTTGAGATAATCTCTATATTTCACGAGGAACAAATAAAAATTAAAGCAAAAAACCCTTTTCTTTTCTTCTTTATTCGTTGCTTTAAGATATTACATTTTTCTTTAAGGATCGAGATCGCAGGTTTACACTCTAATTATAGTCACTTTTAGAAAATACATCATTCTCAATAATTTTTTAAGTAACTATATCACCTTTTTTCTAAAAAAAAATGTGTAAAAAGATTTATATATCCTTAGATTGAAAGCATTAAATATGGTTTGGAGTACTATACAAAGATAGTTAGCAACTCGACCGAAAACAAAAAAGTTTAAATGTTGAGCTCTAGACATGATGTTAAAAATGCTAGACATGAATAGTGATAGACAAGGTTCGAATGGTACTAGACAAGGTGTCTAGCAACTTAACCCCCTTATCTAGCGAGATCTGGATCCTTGATGGGATGAGTGCTAGCACCATTCCTGTTTTTAAAATAAAATAAAAACTTAAAAGGTGTATTGATAAAAACAAAATATTGAAAGTGGTATAAATTCTAAAACACGCTTTGGAAAAAGTGTATTTTGCTAAGAATCCTAGATATATTTATATATATATATATATATATAATATGGGGGAATGAACTATTTAAAAATGAGTTTTGAGGAAAGGCATAAGTTTTAAAACTCTTTATAGAATAGTTTTTTACAATGTTGAGTATCATGTTGACCGTAATCAACTATGTAATTGAGTATAGTCAAGTATTGTCAAGAAATACTACTTTGTAAGTAAATTAAAAATATAGGTCTTTTTACAAATAAATATTTTAAAAAGCTCTTTTGCTAATTGACCCGATATATATTGTTGGTTATAATTTATAAAAAAACATGACAAAAATAAAGATGAGGGAAGCTTGAAAAATAAAATTTTTTCTGGATTATAATTTTTTATAAAAATATTTTAAGATTTTTTTTATGTTCTAAATACATACAAAGAATATTGTTTCTCAACTAGTGAGTTCTTCTTCCTATATATTGAGAAATTAATTTTTCAATCTTACTCACTCTTATTTTAAAGATAACAAACATTTGATTTGGTACTAATGATTTAGCTTGAGTGTATAGTGAAATGATCTTACAAGTTTTAACTCAAGCATGATCAAGAAATCAAGTTTGAAGATGAATAATTAAGATACAAAACCGTATTTAGATAGAGTATATTTCATATTTAGTCTTGTATCTGATTTAGTTTATTACAAATAAATTCTCTTTACCGTTGGCTCATACTTTCAAAAGAGTTTTCAAACAATCTTAACCTTAAAATAGTTATTTTATTATAGAAATTTGAAAATATAAAATAATAATTTCTTTAAATGGGCAAAATATTCCCTAAAATACTATTTCTTAAGTTTAAATAAGTTACAAATATATTTAAAATCATGATTATTTGAAATAGGCTAAAAAGTGTTTTTCTATTTACAAACTAGAATATATTTTGATATGAATACTTTCTAAATTATTGTTAAATATTTTATGAAACTAAAATAAGTTTGCAATAGCCAATATTTTTTTTTTCAAATTGATCTTCAATATTTTTAAAGTGTTTAAAATAAGTTTAGAAGTTAAAATTTAAAAAAATACCAAAAGATGACAAAATATGAGAAATGGATAAAAAGCTATCATAATCTAAAAGTGGCTAAAACGATGAAATTGTCTGACCATGATTTTCGGTCTACTAAAAATGCTAGCTGATCAAAAATAACTATTAATATATGACCATTGCAAAAGTACTGGCCAACGGTTAGTTTTTCGGTCGACTGGAAATGGCAAAATTGTGTCTAACTATTAGAAATGACTAGTTTTCACCCAGGATTATAAATATAAGCTATTTTAGGACTTGAAAAAGACATTGCACGAATCTAATTGTTATCTAACTACTTTTAAAGTGTAAAAACTTATTTTTATATTGGATTAATTTTCAAATCATGTAGAGCCAATCTTATAGCGTTCATTGTGCATTGTTTTCAAATCTTTCCTAAGCCAAAATTGTATTGATTATTTTTTTAGGAGAGTTCTTGAGTGTGTTCACTCTTGACTATTGTAAAATCATTTAAGTTGAGGTGAGGTTGGCACTAGAATTATAAATAACCCGTAGATAGGTGAGATTATCACCAGAGTCTAAATAACCTGTGAGTTGGTGAGGTTGACACCATTATCTAAATAATCTGTGAGTTGGTGAGGTTGGCACTATTATCTAAATAATCCAAAGTTGGATGAGCTTAAAAAGAATTCACTCTATTTATAAAAAAGTCGGTCAAGCACACAATTTTGATCCGTTAATGGAAAGTTCAAAGCAAATTGCCACTATAAAAGTGATTACTTCCAAAATTTTAAGTCCTTGATCTTGTTTTTAGGGAAGTGACCTTAGTGCTAGATGAATGTGCCTCGAATTGTATTAATGGTGCTAATTAGATGGGATCTTTTCGTTTTGAAGCTTTTTGGATCAAGGAGGAAGCTTGTCTTAGTGTAATTCGGGAGGTATGGAATCACTCCGGTAATTTTGGGAGCACGATCTCTTTTATATGGCCTTTCTTGACCGCTACGCAGACCAGCTTAAGGCGTGGGGAAAGCCACGTTTGGAACTTGACCGTGCTTATAAGGGAGGAACGTCTGCTAGTAACTAGACTAAGATAGATTTAGACGAGATTAACTTCAGGGACAAAAAACTAGATGTGAAGGTTGTTGTTTGGAATTTTGGCAACACTTTTCAGATGTGATGTATTAATATTACACTGTTGGAGCAATTTTCACCAGCTGTCCACGTGAATCTGAACTGACGGTGTCATATCCTCCAACGGTCCACGTATCCTTGCTATCCCAAATAGCTTTTGACTTCAGGTAAGATCGGAGAGGCGGGGGAGGTCACTTGCAAAGGCTCTCCGATGCTTTAGTCAGTTGTTTATCTTTAATTCAAGGTAGCAAAGATTTTATTTTTCTCTGTATCTGTATGAGTATATCTTTGTTTCTTACTCGTAAACTTTTAAATATTTCTTTTTGTATGCGTACATGCTTTTTTTTTTTGGAACGCATGGCTCATATATATAGTTCTGAAATTGTGAACCTCCTGGTTCTCAATCTCAGGACTGAGTACCTTTTTCATCAAGATTTACTCCAGAGGTCACGAGCCGAGATTACCGTGATCGCCCCTGCATCGCTGTAGCTTAGTTTCTGCCATCCACTATGGCTCGAGTCTGTCAGGGGCGAGATTTGGACAAATCACCTTTCTGTCAGGACGGTTTGCCCCATGCGCACACTTACTGAAGATCGCATTAAATGCTCTGTCTGGGTCTGAAGCTGTGAGTTGCTTTCCATTGTACTCTGGTGGAAGACCTTTGGAGCTTCCGACCCCCAGTTGTCGAGGTAAGAATCGGACTGGGCCGAGTCCATCCAGGATCTGGGATGGGCTCGGCCCTAACCTTGGACAGCCCAATGGCCTATGTGGTATCACGTACGACTCGCGTAGCCTTTAACTAGTCACTCTGGATACATGTCAGACAGTATGCCCCATTTATGACCTGTTCTGCCACTTAATCGTCCACATGGTGTATGATTTGAGAATAGGTCCCACATGCACTATTGCACATACAGCAGAATTCAAGACTTAAAGATCTAGTAAAATATAACAATTACATTACTATCAATGCAATGTACATAAATGGGTTGTGTAAAAACAATTATGTCAAGATCCAAATGATGAAGATAACAAAACCATTATAAAAAATAAGAATAAAAAGAGGCCTCTTAATAATGGTTTCAAAATAAAAGATGAAAGTAATAAAATCATCGAATCACAATATTCTTAGAGATGCTTCAAGCCCTTTTCGAAAGAAGTATGTTTAATGTACTTTGTGCCACTTGATCAGATACCACTCCTTTCTGGACCATGTCTCTGAGAAGCACGAGAGCATCATTTATTCTATTAGCCTTTACATAGCCTTTGAACAAGGTGCTGTAAGAAACCATATCAGGAAGACTACCCTTCGATGTCATCTGATCAAAGATTTCCTTTGCCAGATCAACTTCACCTTTCAAACAATAACCTTTCATCAATATAGTGTAAGTTATCTGATTAGACTTTTCTCCATGTTCAATCATTGTATCAAACATATTTCGTGCCTTGTCCATCAAACCCTTTCGAGAAAAGTCATTTATAAGTACATTTCGTGTTATGGTGGTATTAGGATAGATATTCTGGCTCACCATTATATCAAACTAACTCTTTGCTTTTTTGAGTTGATCGAAATGACACAATCCATGAAGCAAAGTGGTATAACTGACAATGTCTGGCCTTACATCTTTTTGCATCATGAGGCCAAATACCATAAGGGCTTCATTTATCCTTCTCCCATTTCAAAAAGCATGTACTAGATTGTTAAATGTAATCAAATTTGCTGAGATTGCTTCATCTTGCATTTTATCTGACGGCTTAGTGACCTCTCTCCATTGGCCTAAGTGACACGATCTAGAGATCAAAGAGTTATAGGTATTATCAATAGTAGGCTTTAGACCTCTAGTAGTTAGTGCTTACATGAGATCAAGTGTTAGGATTATGTCCTAAAAGCATGTATATTTTGGATATTTGTTGAATTAATAAAATAAAATTTTTCTATTTGAATTTGTGCATAATTGGTATGTCATTAAATATCAGAAAATTCCTAGTTTATTTATGTGACCATAAATTTAGCATATAAGTGTTATATACATGAGGATTAAATTAATGGATCATAAACTAAATATAGTCTGTAATAATTAATTAAAGTTTGGGATCTTTAATTAAATATTATTAGTACAGTCCATTAACATTGAGAATGTAATAGTCTTATCCGGACTATTGATGTGTTGGCATCACAATGGAGGTACTTTATATAATTTGATTATATAGGACTGGACCAGACATGATTTGAATATCACATAAATTCCGTTAACTGTTGAGAGTTCAAATAATGTCACTAGATGATCATATATATATCAATCTTAATCCTGAGTAGTTATAGACTCCTATTTATAACATTATGTTCTTTGATATACTTGTTAAAGGTTTGTTTTTAAACAGATCGAAATACTTGAATCTTGGGAGCATGATGAAATGAGTAGCTGGGAATGTAGCTTATAGATATGGAATCCATTCCTTCCATTAGGAAGCTAGAAAGATGATTCCCTTGTGTATTGATTCAGGACTTGAACAGTTTGAGTACTCAATTTATAATAGATTTATAAATTAATTGTTCATTAGAGAATCAATAGTACACAAGGATAAAGATGTAATTTGAGAGGTAAACGGAATATAACCTAGCTCCAATTATGAATTGTCTATGGAGGATTGAACTACATGTAATTATTAAATCGATGGACTGCTCGCTATTTTCTGAGTAAATTAATTTTGTAACTTCAAGAGTGCAATTCCATATTTTTAGTGGAGTAATATAGAATTAATAAATTAGACAAATTAATTAAAGAGTTTAATTAATTATCATAATTTATTGGAACTTGAATTACAAGTCCATAGGTCCCCAATTCCACCTCTTACAAACACTGTACTGGATATTATATTGTTTCTGTTACTGCACACTTTGTTTAGATAAATAGTTTATCTATATGTAATTAATAATTATTACTATTAATTAATTAATTAATTTTGAATTAATTAATTTAAATTTATGGAAAGATAAGTTTCCTAATTTGTTTAAATTTTGAATTTAAAAATATCTAATTATCAGATAATTAGATAAATAGAAATTGGGAAACTGACTAAAAGTGAAACACTCTTTTTTGAAGGAGTGAATTATCTGCTAGTTTATATATATATATATATATAAAATTACGTTTTCTTTTTTTTAAAAAAACTAAGGTAACATTTTTTTAAGGTTATATATATATATTGATTTGATTAATATATTAATTTATTTATTAAATAGTTTAATAAATATATATATATATATATATAATTTTACTTTTATAAAATAAAAAAAGTAAACTAACATTTTTTTAAGGTTATATATATATTGATTTAATTAATATATAATTTATTAAGTAGTTTAATAAATAAACATATATATATATATATATATAAAGGAACCCTAGCAGAAAATACAGAATAGACTACGTATTATTTTCTACAAAGCCTCCATAAACTAGAGAGAAAAAGAAGAGTGTCTTCCTATTCTCTATAGATTAAACCCTTGCAATCTCATGTATTGAGAAAATTGTCTCATGTATTGAGAAAATTGTCTCATGTATTGAGAAAATTGTAAGGGCTTAAAGTGTGAGTTTAAGAAATAGTATGCAATGCTCACACGTTCATCTAGTTGTGTTTGAGGCTTGGGTTGGAATATCGTGGTTGAGAAGACAGTAAAGCTAGTATCTGCTGATAGGCTACAAGAAGTATTAGATCTATTCTCTTTATATGTTCCATTTTGCTATGAATTAATACTATGCACTCATATAGTCAATTATTTTAAGAAAATTTTTGAATATTCCTGGTCCAATATTCCGCTGCGAAAATCGTTTAAAATCCAACATCAAGTGCCTCTTTGGCTCTTCCTTCCCGGTTGAGACCATCCAACATGGTATTATAAGTAACAATATCAACTAAGAGTATACGATCGGTCATGTTTTCTAAGAATTGTGTGGCTTAACTTGCACCATACAGAAATCAGAGAAGTGAACGTGACAGCTTTAGGTTGTACGCATTTCTTGATCATCAATCCAAATAGTGAATCTGCCTCTAGAATTTTCCCATTTTTACAAAAGAATCAAATACAGCAGAATAAGTACATACGTCAGGTGAAATACCTCTATCAAGCATATCAATTAGGAATCTCTTGGCGTGTTCCCAACAGCCGAATTTGCATAACCCATGAACCGAGGATGTGTAAGTAACAACATCTAGGACAACACCAAGGTTTATCATATCTTGAAACAAGCTCAAGGCCTCATCCATGTCAACGATTGGCTTAAAACAACCTACGAAAGGTTTAATCCTCCTATTGTCATGCAATTTCTTGAGCAGCTCAAGTGCCTTGCCAGTTTCCCCGGCCTAACAAAACCCATTGATGAGAGTCGCGTAAGTAACTTCACTACATGGTTGTTTCTAGTCTAGTATATCCTGAAATAACTCCATTGCCGCAACCATGGAGGCTTGCGTGCACAGCCCGTGAAGCAGAGTAGTGAGCGTGTAAGCATTAGGTCGAAGGCCATGCTTATAGAGAGTTGCCAAAACAGAGAAGCCCAACTTCACCTTCTCTGAACGACACAGACACTTGATTACAGCATTCAATGTGCAGACATTAGGGCGAAAATAAAGGCAACCTATCATCATCCGTTTATACATGGAGACAATAATAGAAGAGTGCTTCTTCTTGGAGAGAGCCTCAAGCAAATGATTAAAAGCCCGAATGGAGGGCATGGGGCGCATCCTAATAACGGATTCGAAATAACCCAAAGCCTCATTTACTTTAAGGTTACCAGATTTACATATTTTGATGACCAATTTCTCCAGAGAGTTAATCACGTATAAATCCCAGAATTTTAACTTTTTAGTTAAAAAAGAATCTTAATTTTTCAATTTCTACAAAATAATACCTTTATTTTTTAATTTTTACAAAATAATATCTTAATTTTTAGAATTCTATAAATTAATACTTTTTTTTTGAATTTTGTAAATTAATACTTTGATATTTACGATTTCTATAAATTAGTACTTTCAGCTTGTGTTTTTTTTTATTTATTTATACTATGAACAAATTAAAAGATACGAATATCTCTCATTAACTTATTAAAAATATTTAGATATTAGTATATTATCGAAAATTATTTTATAACTACTTTGTTTGGTTAATTGTTAATAAACACAATTTTTTTACCACATGTTTCTTTTTTTTTTTTTTACAATTAATTACTTTTATCTCTCGTTCTAATTTTTTATTTTTCTATTTTAAATGAAAAGTGAAATACGCTAATTATAAATATTTTTTCAGAAATTTTATTTGTGTTTAATAAATTTTAATTAAGTTGAAAATAGCTACTACTATCTTTTTATTATTAAAATCAACTAATTAGACATTAAGATTATAAATTTATATGAATTTCAAATCTTAAGATATTAATTTGCAAGATTTTAATTATCAAGTATCAATTTGTAGAATTCAAAAATGAGAGTATTATTTTGCAGAACCTCAAAAATCAAGATATTATTTTATAGAAATTTGAAAATGAGAGTATTATTTTATAGGCATTCAAAAGTCGGGATTTTTTTATAAAAAAAAAAATAAATAAAACTCAAGGTATTTTAATATTATTATCCCTTGTCCAAATCATAATCATAACGAGTATTAGAAGAAGCGTAAGAACAAAAATAGAGTGAGAAGAGACTAAAGAGGCAAGAATTACCAGATCTAATGGTCATCTTCGTTTATTTTTTTTTATTTTTTAGCTTTTTATATGTACAACGGCACCGAAGCAAAATAGCCACTAAGCTAGGCTACTGGCTTCATTGCGGCAAACGCTGTTGTACGACGTCTAATAGTACAAGTTGGTTCAAGTGGTTGCGGAGGTATTTTTTTTGCAGTTTTTGTAGACTTGTCAAAGGTTGCTTTGCAATACCTTTTGAAGTAGAGATGCTTGTCACTTATTTTGCAACTATGATTCTTTCTAGAATTGGGGTATTAATGATATTGCCATTATTTTGCTAAAGATTTTTGAATTGTTTATGGATGAAAATCGCAGGATGGGACTAAAATTGTAGGAAATAGGATGGAAGTTTTAGTCCTTTCAAATGTAAGTGGTTATTTGTGTTTAGTATGTGTAAAAAATTCTGTAATTTCCTCAGTTTGTATGTAGATTGTGGGTGGTGCAGAGTTCTTGGTTTATGTACCTCCTATTATTGTCTTCATTGATTAAACGTTTCTTCGAAGGAGAGATTTTTCCTGTCCTCTTATAGTTGACAAAGTATTTGTTCTTAGTATTATTTTATTTTACTTTGGATGGTGAACTGTGTAGACAATTCGATACGTATGTATGAATTGATATAATTAGTATTATATTTTTATTTTGTTTTTAAATTTTGATTTAATTTTTTCTATATATGTATATATATGGAGGGTATAATTTGTTATTTTAACATTTAATTAAACACAATTTGAAAATAATTTGCAAAAAAATAATTTTTAATTTATTTGTAAATAATAAAACAATAATTTAATTATTTATTTATAATTTTTTAAAAAAGCAATCCTAAAAAATTTATTATTTAGTTAAAAATATAAAACACACATTCAAATCTTGTCCTAACTAAAAATAACGCACCAAAAATATAATAGAATGGGATTATAATCATATCACATCATCTAATACAATCCTATAAAATAGTTCAATATTATCTTTAACTTACATACCAAACGAAGCTTATATATGTTCATGGTGAATTTTTCATTATAGTAGTTGGACTTTGGCCAAGATATCAAAAATGGAATATAGTTGGACTATAATCATATCCCATCTCATCTTATCCAACTCTTTAGAATAGTTCAATACTATCTTATCCTATTTTGTATACCAAATGAAATCTATATATGTACATAGTGAATCTTTCATTATCTTGCATATATGGTGGTTAGACTTGGGCCAAGATTGGCGGCTCATTTTGGCCCATTATGGATCCGTTTGCCTAGGCCTATTCTGGTACATCTTGGACTGTTTCGTCCATTATGTTTTTTTGGAANATGGCGAATGTACAAATTTTCAAAAATTTGAAGGTATAATTTTTCACAAGCTAAAAGATAAGATTAAATTTGCAAAAATACTATATTTCAGGATGTTCTTTTGCGAATAACCTTTTGCAAAATATGAAAAGTTTAACTTATAAATAATTTATATGTGTGAGTTTGACTACGTGCATGTGTATGTATATATATTTATGTATGGACACCAATCTAGTAGGTTTTTTTTCACCTTTACATAGATACTGTTTTAGCCAATAAAATTTATCATACATATTTTTTATAGTAAAAAATAAGAAAGAGAAGTAGTATTAATATGCTCATCTTTTCATGCAAATAATTATAATCGTTAGATCATTATTAGATGATAATCCAACGGTTAAAAAAATTATCTACACATAAGTTAAAAAAAATACCTATTAGATTGACAATATTTATATATTATTAGGGAATTCCCTCACTTTACTACTTAGTCCCTCAAGTAAGCTTGGCCATTTAATAGGTTACCAATGAAAAAAAAACACCCTGAGTTTTTTAATTTTAGCAAAGAAAAATCTTTGGGTTTTTGATTATATCAAGAAAGAAAAACCTTATCATTGTTTAATTTTAGCCAAAAAAAAAACCTTAAATCTTTATTTATATCAAATAAAACCTTTGGATTATAAAATTGAATCAAATTAGCTAATAAAATAAGTCAAATGACGTATTTTTCTTAATGTATACTATTATGCACGGCTATGCAAGGCTATTTACATTGACAAGTACCCCAATTGGGTGAAAACTATGTTATTTTATATTGAAAATATCGATTTTTTTAGTTAAAATAAATTTTAAAATATTGTTCATGAGAATTGAATACTTAAAAATAAAGTTGTTTCTTAATTATGTTATATATTCATTGATTAAATATTTATTTTAGATTCAATTTGATTGGATTTCAAAATCTCAAGATTTTATTTGATATTATCAGAAACCCAAAGTTTTATGGCTAAAATAAAAAAAAAATCCAAATAAAAAAAAAATCCAATGTTTATTTTATATTTATAATAACCTGCCATTTAATTGTGCAATTTAACAATCAAAACTAAACCAACGATAGAAATGTGAGATTTAATACTAGGGGTAGTACTAGGGTAGCAAGTATATTGACAAAGAGTAATGTTAGGGACATCAACATCTTATACTAAAAATTTATACAATATCAATTGATATTTATTTTAACTACTTCTTTTTTTATAGTGAGACCACATCATTTAAAGTTATATGACTAAAAATGACGTCTCATCACTATTGTAAGTTTTTAGTGCAAAATTTTAGTATACTAATAAAAATATATGTCAAAATATATAATATGACTACATATTATTTTGAAAGCGAAATTCATTTCAAACTAACTTCTTTTGAAAGTGTCATTCATTTCAAAAACTAGCGTATTATTTTTTTTTTAAGATAATATGTCAAAATATATAATATGACTATATAGTTGAGGAAAAAATATATAATATGACTATATAGTTGAGGAAAAAATATAATTTATTATGGCAAATATAATTTATATAGTCCAAAAATAAATACGTAAATTGTACATTTTTAGTGAAAATATAAATGGTTTTATCTATATTTTGGCAAAATAAATAACATGACTAAATGTTTTAAAAATATATTATATGTCTTTTACAAGTATCATATGTAAAATTATTAACTAAATGCATGAACTATAACTACACATATACTTGGCTTAATTATGGACAAATTATAAATTATTTACAAAGTTAGGACTTTTATTTTCAAACACTTAGCTTTAATCAAAAATTTTCAACCATGGTGAAAAAAATACTCGAATCCAATACCTATTATGTTTTTGTATTTGAAAAAAAGAGTAAAATCCGCCTAAAAAAAAAGGATGAACATAATTTCTCATGAATTAAATATAATGTCATTACCTAATTCTTTATGGATTTGTATAGTTTATTAAAATTATTATATAAAGCTTATCTTCGCTAATATTGATTAATTTCTACACTAGTATACTAGTTTAAGTACACAATTTTTTTTTAACTTCATTTCTTATTTCATGGGACTAATGCTTGAGATTTCATATTACCAGACCACGTAATATTACTTATGGGATTAATGTTAATAATATCGGAGAAATGATCTAAACCTTGCATTTAATTCAGTAAAATCAAGGCATAATATACTCTATATTTCAAAAGAGATACGAACACATGTTTAAGACTTTGTTTATAAATTTTTTTTTTTAAAAAAAAAAAAGAAAGAACAAGAAAAAGAAAAAGAAAAAAGAACACATGTATAAGACCTATACAGTTCATGTTTACAAAAATAATAATTAAATGTAACTTTTAATTTCTATTAAGTTTGTTACGTAATACTAGACATGTTTTGCAATTACAAGTTAGTACGGTGCCTTTTCTCACTTTTATAATGCAAAAAGGTCTTGAATTTACATCTATCTAACAAGTTTGTTACGTAATATAACTCAGGTTTTACAATGACAAGTTAGTAAATTAGGTTGCCTTTGTTAGAAAAATACTATCACAAATAATAATAAATCTAGAAAAATAAGTGCACAAATATAGCGCAGCAAAAGAAATCAGTATTAATATACTATAATTAAGGAAAAATAACTAATTAAGGAAAAATAACTATCACAATAGTAATAATCAAAATAATAAAGTAATTTAAGGAAATCAAATCGAGTCTTGTGTGAAAACACAATTTTCTTAAAACAATTATGCTTCTTCATTGGAGTATTAAGAGGTATGTGAACGATGTCTGATTTTCAGAATAAAACGGCTTGCGAATGCAAGATAGTACCAAATTGTTACACCCAATGAACTGATTTACTCTCAAAAGCTATCACCAGAAATACAAGAAAACTCCACTAGAAAGTTTGAACAAGAAACTCAAAACCCCAATACGCTAACTAACTCTTAAACACCACAAAAAGAATATAAGGAATGAGTAAGCAGATTATTTTGGTGCATTGAAATGAGATGAAGAACCCTCCTTTTATATGCTCCAAAGGGAATTTTACTATAAAACTTATCCATAAAACCGAAAACATTTTGGCAGTTTTTCTAATTATATACCAAACGTTTTGCTCCAAAGGGAATTCTACCATAAAACCTATCCATAAAGCCAAAAATATTTCGGTAGTTTTTCTGATTAAATATCAAATATTTTGACTGTTGTAAAAGGTTTATGACCTTTAAAAATAGTTGTTACATGATGCTCATTCATTTTCTAAAGTTACAAAACAGTTTTAGAATCTTTTATGGGCTCTGAGATAGGAAAACAAAATTTCAAAGTGCAAAAAAAGCCCAACACATTCATACCTGCAGGATGCGCAAGCGCATACGTCCAATCCATGATTTGTACCTCTTGTTTGCACATGCAAAAGAGAGCCTCTCAGCTTATCAAGTTACTAATTAAAAAATTAGATAACTCTATATAAACACTTTTTAATTTGTATTTTGTATTTCTTTTTCATACGGGACTTTAGCAAATTTTCATTACTTTTTCTTCTTACTTAGCTTATTTTAGGTGGCAATTTCTCATTCATTTTATTACTATTTTGAAAAAATAAATACTTAAATTTCATATACTCGTAAAGAAGAATACATATCAATAATAATTTCTCGCTAATATATAATAAATAACGCTCCTAAATTTATCTCAGAATAGTTAATCACAATAGTTTAACATATCCATTTTTCCATCAGCCTTTTATTTTAACATATTCATTTTTCTATCAGCCTTTTATTATTTTTATGATGCTAACTTGTCTTGAATTTACCATACGCTCTCCCATTCTTTGACTTATATAATTGTTTATTTTGCCGCAATTACAAAAATAATCTTTCAGCCAAGAAAGTTTGTCCTCATTTTGAAAAAGAGTACCGGTTGCCATGATTAACAACAGGCCCATGTCAAGTGTCTTTTCGTACAATGAGGGACTTTGTGCCTCAAATAGCCATGAGGGACTGCAGAAGAGCTCTTATTATTATTATTACTTTTTTCTCTTTTAAATGAACTAAAAGGAATATTAATGGGTTATTTCTATTAAAAAAAATTCTGTTTTTTAATTTTAGCGAATAAAATAACGTTACATCCGGTAAAAACCTTTAGATTTTAAAATTCAATTAAATCAAGCCCAAATAAATGTTTGATAAAAGCTATCCTATACATGACTCATTTGTCCTCGGCTATGTGTAATATATCCACATTCCTTCGATAATCGGAACCCATTTTGGATAATGAAAAATATTAATGGAAAATTAGGTGAAATTCATCCTTTAATAGTGAGTTTTAAAAAATACATCCTTTTATAAATAGACTAAATACACCTATTTAAAAAAATAAAGGTATAAAAGGACTGGTATACTCTTAAATCAAGAGCGCTAAATAAAGGTATCGATAGCTAGATAATGTGTCTAGAAACTTGACAGAAAAATAGAGTACATATGAGTGTTTAGTACTAAACAAGATGTTGAGAGTGCTAAACATGAAATTGAATCGGTTAGATAGGATGTCGAGCAATAATAAACAGAGTGTCTCGCAACTCGAAAGAACAAAAAAATTTAAAAAAAATTGGGTCATGCACTAGAAAATGGTGTCGAGAGCACTAGATAAGATATCAAAAGGCATTAGATAATATGTCTAACAACTTAACGTCCCTTGTCTAGCCAAAATACCAAACTATGGACCCTTGATAGGATAACTGTTAGAGGCATTTTTGTATTTAAAATAATTTAAAACTTTAAAATGTATATATACCAATAAATTATACGAAGGGGTGTATCTCCCAAAATATACTCTGTCAAATGTGTTTTGCAAAGAACCCCAATACTAATCGAATTATCTTCACTTTCACTTTAAATATGCAACTTTGATTACAAAATTGTGGTGCGCTCTAAAGAAAACTCTATGATTACATGTATGACACACCCAAATATTATTCCAAGTAGCTACATACTAATATTGTTTGGTTTGGACATTTGAATGAGTATATTTAAACAGAAGTAATAGAATAAGTTATAATTAGAATGAAAGATACTTAGGTGTGATAAAATAGAATAAGTTATAATTAGAATGATAGATATTGAAATATAACATTCAAAAATAACTTCCAAGCTCCATTCTCATTTCAAGGAAAAAAAATTCATTCCAAAAATTTAAAAAATAAGTCATTTGTATGGAAAAAATGAATTATTAAAATAAGCATCCGTTTAAATGGATCATTAGAATGAAAAAATAAGAATGGTTAGAACAAATAACCATAACGGGTCTAAGAATGGGATGAAGATGTTGAACCAAATAGGCTTGCTCCATTTTGTTAATACCCACCTTAATGGATTTTCGGACATCCTTGAGAGTAGGGTGAACAAAAATGTCAATTCGTATTGATTACCCGATCTATGACAAACCAACTACTAAAAAACTTGCCATTTGATAGGCAAGTTCGACTTGCTCCTCCCTTAAGCGGATTCAGGCGTAGAAATAAATAAGAGAATTAAATGCGCTTATATCAAATATACTGTGTTCACATCTCTATTTAGAAAGGAAAAATGGTTATACATATAATTAATTTCTAATGGTATAGTCAATGTCAGAATACATGTTGCTTAAAAAAAAAAATTGTGGCAACTACAGTGACATTTTTTCTTTGACTTTACCGTGGATGCTTCTAACTCTACATTGGTTACGGGATTGGCAGGAACAAGCTTTTACATGGTCAACAAAAATTCGAACCCATGATTAAGATTTTTTACTATTTTTACTATTAAGTCACCTTAATTGGTAGTGAGTAATAGGCTACTTATAAAATTAGGCACATGGTTTGCCATATTTGACAAATTGAAATTTAATATCTTTTTGCTTATACATTAATTATTTCATGAGAAAAAGAAAAATTATTAGGTGCCAATTATAAAAATAGAATATGTGAATTAAAAGTTTTAATTAGAAGTTGAAAAAGGAACAAAAAGTTACTCTAAAAAGAATCATGTAACGTACATTGCATTGTGGTTTGAATTGCAAAGTATTTTCGTCAAATTGCACGCCAAACAACATCATGCAGTTTGAAGATTTTGTAAACTATAACAAAACCACATAAATAAAGATATGCCACAAGTTGATGTAGTGTGATACAATTTGAATGATTTTCACGTTGTCTTTGTTTTTTTTATCACTTTTAGTGGCAACGATATAACTATGGTTGTGGGCAATAGGCATATTATACATGCACATATCATATGTGCTTTCATAGACACCTGGATTTAGGTAATTATGGAAGAAGCACGAAAGTGGTCAAGTGGTCATTATTGGTGTTCCATAATATTATTCGGACAAAAAATATGCAAGAGATTGTAGTGCCCGAAGCATCACTGAGTGGTGGTGGAGGGAGCCAAAAACAAAAAAAGAAGAAAAAATAGAAGAAAAGAGAGAGAAAGATTTTATTTTTTCAATTTTGCCCCTAAAAAATGACACCTATGGTGCACATGGTAGATAATTTGTTGTTTTTGTTTTGTTTTTTTTTTTTTAAATCCAAATCTTATCATAATCTAATTAGTTGGATTTAATTGCAACAAATTTGTTACGTTAGGAACTAAATTGCCAATAAACGTTTTTAAGGACTAAAATGCAAATGAATGATAAATTTGGGGACTAGTGGTCCCAATTTCCCTAATGATAAAAAGTTCTAGTATGTTCTAAGACCTAGTGAAAGTCCACCATGTGCCAGTACCAGTAGAATTTGGTCTTCAGAGTTCGGCCCAATCTAGAAAGGCACTTCTGTAATTTAAGGTGGACAGGTTTTATGAAAAAAGCAAGCTTTAGTGACTGAGTGGACTCGCTAGCAGACTCACTGCAGTGCAGAGGTTGTGGTTGAAGAGATGAGGGAGCTTCTCCTTCCTCATGGAGCTCTGAAGCTTCTGCTTCTGGTTCTGACTCTTCACTCTGCTTTCTCCGAAGTTTTCTTTGAAGAAAGATTTGAAGGTAGAGAGAAATGAATCTTCATCACTTTGAGCTACAAAAATGGCGTCAAAATCAAAATTGTCGTTCAAAAATTTGTAATTATCTTGTTTTAGAGTACTTATATTTTTGTTTTTAATTAATAAACGACTGAAAAATCGATATGGAACTATACTTTTCTTAATTGAGATTTTTTTTTTTCTTGGGAAGGAGGGGGGGTGAATATTTGGTTTGAAAGACCAAGTTTCGATTTCTGTATAGTGATAAAATTGTGAAGAAAATGCAAGGTAAAATAATCGAAGATCAATATAATTGATCGTTGTTAGTGTCAAGTACGTCTTAGTCTCATTTATGGCATGAATCTGTTGATTTGTTGTTTTAATTCTTTATTTTTTGAATAAGGACCGCTGATTTGCATATTGTATGATTCTCGAGAAAATTTAAGAGGAAATAGTTGTAGAAGTTTGAGCTTTTGATGTTGTTGGATTGGATTTTGTTTTCTCTTGATTGAGTTTTTGGTGTGCTTTGCTGATTCAAATGGAAGATGGGTGGAAGAGTCGGTGGGTGTTATCGGATTGGAAAAGGAGTGAAGGCAAAGCAGGAACTTTCAAGTACACGGCGGGGAAATGGTCTGGAGACCCGGATGACAAAGGTATGTTGGTGGTATTTTGGCTTGTTTCTTAAATCTGGTTGCAATATATATTGTTCTTTATTATACATTGACAATGCAGTTTGACTCATCATGCACATATGATGCATATTGGAAAGTACTTGTATGCTGAAACATAATGGTGCTTTGCAAAATATTTTGGGCTAGTTTGGATTTCACAAGTTTTAATGCATCTATTCTGTTAAAAACGTTATACTGACAATTTTCTTACTCATGTTGCATACACTGAAATTTAGTTATTAGATTTACTTGACAATTGTTGATTATAGCACATTATAACGATCCCCGAAAATTATACAGGTATTCAGACATACAATGATGCCAAGCATTTTGCAATATCTGCAAAGATACCAGAGTTCAGTAACAAGAATAGAACTCTAGTTGTCCAGTATTCAATTAAACTTGAGCAAGATATAGAATGTGGTGGTGGTTATATCAAGCTTCTTTCTGGCTATGTCAATCAGAAGAAATTTGGCGGTGATACTCCTTACAGGTTTGTCAATTGATTGCCTTGTCTACATCTTATCGGGTCATGCTTCCAGAGATTTCGTCTTCATATCTTAACAGGTCTAACGCCTGCTTGGAGAAACAGTTTTGTGTCATTGTTTCATATACAGCTGTTGATTTTTACTTGAAATTATTGTTTAACTAAGAACATGTTAGTATAGATGGCGGTGAGAACAGAATTCGGGAATTACAATTTTTCGTCTTAAAATTGTTTGTGAAAGGCTCATTGAATGATGGTAATGTTTCTTGTATAATTCCAGATCCTCGTCTCTTACCTGAGTTTTCAAGGAATTCATATTTTTTAGTAGAAGGATGATTTTGCGGACTCCTCCCTCCTACCTTATGTGGTCATCCTTTGAAATCCTGAATAGAAAGAATTAGAATTTCTGTTAAGAACTTAAGATTTAAGTAAAGAGCTATCATTAATGAATTGTATTGTAGGGCATTTACTGCTATGTTAGGCTTCTGAGATTTTAATATTTTTGAACATGCATGCCTTATTAAAAGCAACTTGTCTAAAACGGTCAACCTTACTCCTATTTAACCTGAAATGAGTAGTTAACCCTTATCGTGGTTTTATCGACATGTACAATATAATCCACATATTTAACCTAAAACAAATAGTTTTAAGCTTCAACTTAGAACTAACCCAACTCATCTACTATCAAAGGAAAAGGGAAAGGTTCTAGCCTTTTAAATATCTTTTTCTTGTCAATATTAAGATGAGTATTTGAAGATTGACTCTTAATAACTTTTTTCTTGGGAATTGAGATAACATGTTTTTGGTCTGTTTTAATTGCATATCCAATTCCATATTCATAGATGACATTACCTACTAAGGATCTTAAGCAGCAAAGTTGGAGATGTTGAGATTTTTTGAATTTCTGCAGGTAACAAGTTACATACTTAGACAACGAGTGGGGATAATTGATTAGGATACTTTAATTTTGTGGTAAAATTATTAGTGTTTTAAGCAGCATGGTTCGGTGAAAATTTTACAACCAGCAAGGAGACTATTAAAATGTTGAATTTACTTGGTAAAGGAAAACCTGAGAATTGCTTGCAAAATCTAATGCACAATTTTTTTCCCCATTTTGCAAAGTCAGAGTTCTTTTACTTTCTTCAAGTCGTTGTGCTTGGTTTTTAGTAATTATTGTGGGAGTAAGATTCAGTTTTAAGCTTCACAAGTTGGGAGCTTCATATCATTATAATTCCTTACCAGCACTGCATGATACGCTAGAAGAATTTCCCTGACCCTGAGCATCAAATTTTGCAGTTTGATGTTTGGACCAGATATATGTGGCTCACAAACAAAGAAGCTCCATGTTATACTCTCATACCAGGGACAAAATTATCCCATTAAGAAGGATCTTCAATGTGAAACGGACAAATTAACTCATTTCTATACATTTATTCTAAGGCCTGATGCAACATACAGTGTCTTGGTTGATAATCGAGAAAGAGATTCTGGAAGCATGTATACAGATTGGGATATTCTCCCTCCACGAAAAATCAAGGATGTCAATGCAAAAAAGGTATGATTTTTGTTTTAACTGAGTGAATATTTTTCGAGGATTAGGGCTGTAGAGTTTGGGTATTCAACTGTCAGGTTATGTGTCCTTATTTCTCACCGTCCTGATTTTCAAACAAAATGTATATGACTTGCTTTCTCCTTCCAGCCAAAGGACTGGGATGATAGAGAGTACATTGATGACCCTAATGATACCAAACCAGAGGTATCATACTTGACTTGCACTGTTGATTTGAAAAAGTCTTCTTGGCTTTTTGAGCTTGTCTAATTTTTTTTATGTTGTAGGGATATGATTCAGTTCCGGCTGAAATTCCTGATCCAAAGGCTAAAGAGGTCTGTAGTTTTTCTTCTATTATGACCTTTCACTTAAGCATGTACTCTCATTAGTTGAGTTCGCCACGACAGGTTCTGTATATCTCCTACATGATGTGAAATGATTAATTGAATTTATCAGCTAAAACTGATGGAAAATTAAACTCGCCACCTACCATGATGTGGGTTTACAGTAAAGAGAAAAAAAGAGGTCGTCTTATGGAATTAGCACACTTGCCTTTTTTTTCTTGGAAATCACTTGTTTTTTTCTTAATGATAGAATGAAGTGATTGTAATCAGAACAATGAATGTTTTTTTTTTATGGTTTTATTGGCTAATAAATTTACTTGAAGGGATTTTTCAACATATAAATTATTTTATGTCTTCTTGATTAGCCTGATGACTGGGATGATGAAGAGGATGGAATATGGAAACCGCCTAAGATTCCAAATCCAGCATATAAAGGACCATGGAAGCGCAAGGTGCTTTTAATCTAGTAATTAAAAGTTGAGAACTTATTGTTTTGTTTAAGTTTCTAATCAAGACAACTGATGTATACTACAGAGAATCAAGAACCCCAATTATAAGGGAAAGTGGAAGACTCCATGGATTGATAACCCCGGTATTCTTATTTTCTTAGTTTGATTGATCATATCATGGATTTGGGATAACACGTGGTCTGCTTGGACCGGTGAGCTATTTATTAGTCTTCAGTTCGCAGTTTGAAACATACATGTATTGCTTGCAGAGTTTGAGGATGATCCTGACCTTTATGTGCTGAAGCCAATCAAATATGTGGGCATTGAAGTTTGGCAGGTAGGTCTTTTGAAGGTCAACATTGTAGATTTTGGCTTGTTGAAAGATCAGATGTCACATCCTGTTTTCTCAATAAGGACAAATATCATGTTGTTTTTTAAGTCTAAAGAGTTTATGATAAATTTTATCTGGCTCTGTAGAGAAAGTTTATCAGTTTCATCTTATCAAAAAAGGTGTCAAGTTTCATTTGTCGAACTTGATAAAATTCCTGAAAATCCTTATCCTGTGATAACAAACTTGTTAAGGAATCAGGATCCTAGTATTTAACACCATAAAGAATAACACACTTTTCTTCAGTTTTCTTTTTTCGGGTTCGTGAGCCTCATCAATTGCAGTGCAGGTGAAGGCTGGTTCAGTTTTCGACAATATTTTGATTTGTGATGACCCACTGTATGCAAAGCAAGTAGTAGAAGAAGTATTTACAAATAGGGAGGTGGGTTGTCTGTCCTCTTAAGCACTGATATTTGTTAGTTTATTATAATTTCCTAACTTTCACGTTAACAACGTATGAGACTTCAGGCTGAGAAAGAAGCCTTTGAGGAAGCTGAAAAGGAGAGAAGAGCTCGCGAAGAAGAGGTGATTAACTAGAAGTTTTATTATTTTTGCAATTTTTGGATCTGAGGAAGCTAAGCTGTTACTGTATCTGATTTGTCATTTAGGAGGCCAGAAGGGCACGAGAGGAAGGTGAAAAGAGGAAGAGAGAAAGAGATCATCGTTACGGAGCTAAGAAACGCCATAGAAGGGTATTTTGAACTTTTGTCATTCGTAGTTACTTCATACTAGTAATTTTTCTCAAATTATCTTAGAGCGTCCTTGTGGTGCTATTTATCTGTTAATCCATACATTCAAAAATTAAAAAAGTTGCACTCAAAAAAAAAAAAAGAAAAGGAAAAAGGGGAGTTTTTTTTAAAAAAAATATATATTTATTTATTCATTACTAAAGATAGGGAAGTACATTCATAACTAGGATAATAGAAAAATACAATAATCGAAAAAGTCAGATTGTATGGATGGGGTTAGATGGGCAGTATGAAAATAAGGCTTAGGTGGCATGTGGACTTGGCATGGGCATGGATCCGTTAATTGATGGTGACTTTTTGTAAGAACCTTGAAGTTTTAGATACGCTCAAGGAAAAAGATAATGTTCGTTATCCATGTGTGTGTGAATAATATATACGCTCAAGGAAAAAGATACTGTTCGTTATCCATGTGTGTGTGAATAATATATATATATATATATGTATGTATATCTGCAAGCTTGCAACTTAGTAGGCTAGACGATGATATCTAATTAAATACACTGTTTTGCAGCATGATCCCCGCGATTACTTGGATGATTACCATGTAAGGAAGAAGATCTTTTTCCTCCTGCTTGATTTCTCGGTGTTTATGCATCTGATATTCTTTCTTTATGCTATTCATACCTGTTACACTATTTTACATTTTCCATTGGAATTTTTAACCGTTCAGTAATTATCTACTACTCAAAATGAATCACAAGAAGATGTCATTTTCTGATGTTTGGATGCGCATTCTGTTGCATGCCCATTCATGATTGTGTGGCCATAAATTCGAACACCTCTTTTGAAAGGTCAAGGGAGAGGATTCCAGTCTTCCTCGAATTAGTAATCACTTTAGCATGAATTTCTATGGGGGACTGCATAGAGTAGTGGCCCTTCTACACTCCTTTACCTTGTATACTTTCCATTTAACTTGAGTTGGAAACAATGTTAAAAGGCTTCCATCCCATCTGTACAGCCCTGAAGTATATCCTTACTAACTTCCTTGATGAAAGCCAAATTTGAGTTCGATTGTGCTGTAGTTTCTTATTCAGTATTATTCTCCCTGATCTTGCAGGATGAACTATGAAGAAGAGAGAAGCTACACTCCCTTCAGTTAAAATTATGGTAACAATGCTAAACAGACATGATTCTCCTTCATCTTTTGTTCGGAGGATATGGCAAGTGCATTGCATTGCATTGTTGTTGCTGTAACGGTAAAACTAGACCCCTAACTAATTTCCCAGGGTTGAGTTAATTGAATACTGTAACTTCAGTTGATTCCACCATGTATTTGTGCTATCACTCGAGTGAGTCCGGACTTTTTGTCTTCCAACAATTGAGAATACAAAGTGATGAGACCCAATTCGATATATATCAAACTTTGCTCAAAATATTACATTTTAGTGGATTTTATAATAATAATAATAATTACAATAATAATGATGATGATGATTAATAATAATAGTAGAATTATTATGTTTATGATGGATTCTGACATATATGATTTTATTAATCACCAGTCTAGCATTCTAGCCTATTTACTCTTCAAATGATGGATATCATTGGCGTTGCCTTTCTTTACAAGGAAATTATTTATGTATAATATAGTGTCTATTTTGTCAATTTCAATTGCCAAGGTTTTTGCTTTCATTTGATGGAAATCATTCACTTATTTTATGTACGAGAAAAAAGGCATTCAATCGCATTATTAGTTTGGGAATGAATGTCACTTGTAATGATTTTATTTTTTTTACCCTTTTTTGAGGATAAAGACACCGAACTATTATTCAATAGGTAAATGAGATAGTACAGCGTATGAGATACACGGAGGTACCTTGTTTACCGGAATTTGAAATACAAATAGCATAACGAGCTAGGTAATGAGCCGCCATATTACCCGAATAGGGTGTAAACTTATAGCGAACATTGCCAAACTGAGATAACAAGACATAAATGTCTTTAATGGATCTTGTAGTGTTAATTTGGGAATGAATGTAAGGAATAGTAATAGACCATATTAGCTGCAAACATCATCGAAAATGAGTTACCACACCAACACCGAGAATTATAAATAATTGATATGAGGGATCTCATGACTTTTGGTGGGATGAACTAAGCGATTTTATTATGCCTCATAAAAACTTATTTATGTTTTTTCTATTTTTAACTGTTAGATTATTATCTAATAGTTAGAATGATTTGAGTAGTCAAAAAAAAAATAACAATAAATATACATTATTTAATGTTTCTGTTTTCTTTACATTTTATCATGAAAAAAGGTGCGTAATGAATTTTAGTTTAATAAAATACTATTTTTTTACTATGAAAAGATGTGCATAATAAATTTTAATTTGATAAAATAATACGTTTGTAAAACAAAAAAAAAAAGACCTAATGCCCTTTTATTAGTATATATCAATAAGAACACAACTATTTAAGCGTGAAAAGATAGAGCTAATTTTTTTATTTTTATTCTTCACCAATAGCTTAGAAATTTCATTTCCAAAAAATAAAAATAAAAAATAAGAACAACCCAGATTATTTCAATTGATTATAATTCCATCATTTCGAGTTGAAAGGGTGAGTTAGAAGTTTGGAATATGGTCATTTCTCGCAGGAACACGAGCAACCCAATAATGAAAAAAGTATATATATATATATATATATATATATATATATATATATATATATATATATATATATTCTTATAGCACTTTAGTTGTTCACTGTTCAACAAGCTAAAGTAAAGTATGGGATAATTATATTTTTATAGTTTACATTTTGTCTGTTTAATCGATTTATAATTTTGGTTATTATCAATACTAACTTTCAGTTTTGAAATTTGTGACAAATTTATACTTTCTCTGGGTCAAATATTAATGTTGACCATTAAGTTTACTAAAATATCCCTTTAAATTTTAAGAATATATATTTTAATACTAAATTTAAATTTAAAACTAATTGAAATTAATAACTAAAAGAATAGATATTATAAAAATAATTTAATAAATATAAAAACCTATAAATATTAACTATTATTTATAAGCATATTTATCAATTTTAATCAAGTTCGAAATTTGAAATTCGTTTAAAATTTATATTTTAAATTTTAAAGGGTATTTTGGTAAATATAATGGTAAAAATTGGTGTTCGGCCTAATTAAAGTAGAAATTTATTATAAATTCTAAGTTTGAGAGTTAATGTCGATAATAATAAAAAATGAAAGTTATAAACTGAATAAACAGTTAAAATATAAGATATAAAAATGTAATTAACCTTTAAAATATTAGAGAAGATTACTTATAGCAAGTTACATATGAAATAGAGAAAGTCGATTATAATTGGTTTAAATGGAAAAAAGTTCTTTGTCTATGTTGTCTTGCATGGTATATTCTCCTTTTTCTGCCAAATCATTGATAATAAGGGGGAGACTATTGGGAAGGAGGTTAAGGCTTGTCTGAATGAATAAGGTATTTCTAAGTTGTTTACCATTACAGTAGATAATATTATACCTAACGATAAAGCAATCCAGTATTTACAGAGAAAATTTTCTGCAAAAGATGTGGGTCTAATACTTGGAGGCAAGTTCTTATACTTAAGATATTGTACTCATATTACTAGTCTCATTGTTATGAAGGGGTTGATTGAAAGACATTATTCCATTGCTAGTATTTGAAATGTAGTGAGGTTTGTTAAATTATCTCCTTCAAGGTTGAAAAAGTTTAAAGAATGTGTGAAGGAAGAAGAAATTCCGTGTAAAGGCTTACTTTGTTTGGATATACAAACTAGGTGGAATTCTACCTATTTGATATTGAATTATGTTTTAAAGTTTCAAAAGCATTTGAAAGGATGGAATTAGATGTAAATTATCTTAAGTATATTAAGGAAGTTACTGATAAGGATGGAAACACAAGGGAGAGACCGCCGAAAAATTATGATTGGGATAGTATAATGGCTTTGTGAAGTTTTTAGAAACCTTTTATGAAGTGATTTTGAAGTTTAGTGTTTCTACATATGTGACTTCTAATAAGTATTTCGTTGAGATTTCTAAAATTCAGCAAGAGTTGTATGGTTTAGCACTTGAAAATAAAGAAGACTCTTTGTTGGAAAGTATGGCTAGAAGCATGCAAGTCCAGTATGACAAATATTGGGAGAAAATTGATGAGTCCAATAAAGCATTACTAATTGCCCTTATACTTGATCCACGATACAAATTTAGATACTTGTGATATTGTTTTAGTACTTTTATGATCCACATACTTGTAGTGATATGACAAAGAATGTTGAACTCTTCGTACCTTGTTTGATTATTATCATGAAGTGTTGTTTGGAGTAAGGCCAACTGCAAGTTACTAACATTTAGTGTAACTTTCAATTGGATTTTCAAGTATGGGTGGGAGTGGGATAGTTGGTGGCCGAAGTGATAGCTTGCATTCTTCTTTTTTACAACAACGGTGTGATCCATATAGGGGTAGGACAAAGAATAATGTAGATCATTACATTTCTAAGCCTCCGGCAGATATAGTTGAAGGTGATGATTATGATGTTTTGAAATGGTAGGCAGGAAATACATGCAAGTTTAAGGTCCTTTTTCTCATTACTTGTGATGTGTTAGTTATTTTTATGATGACTGTTGCATCTAAGGCTGCATTTTCTATTAGAGGGCGCATTCTTATTTGTTTAGGAATTCATTGAGTCCTAAAATTATGGAGGCATTAATTTGTCTAAATGATCATTTTTTGCAATTTAAAATCTCTATCTATCCAATGAGCTGTGATACACATATAGTTGATATTTTGGATAGATATCCAAGTATCAGTAGTTAAGATAACCCTCTCATTTTTAAGGACATTATTTAAAACTCTTTTCTCTTCATAATATAACTTCATAATATCTCTAGTAACTGTCATTTGGGATGGTATGACAAACTTAAACTGTAATACATAAACCATTTACCTAAATCCCTCCCTTTCTATATGCCTAAATGGCAACTCATCCAAAATAATATATCCATAAACAGCTTGTCTACAAGCTTTTTTATTGAATTGCACTACCACTAAGGTTCCTTCACTTTCTTTTTCCCCCTGTCTTAGGTTCAAATGATAATGTTTTTTTTTTTTTTTTTTGCATCAACCTTATAAGGATTTGCTTCACAAGCATTTTTGTAGTGATTCTACGAAGTACTAGTACCATGTCTTTTAGTGTCGTAAGCATAGTTATTTCTAACATAGTTGCACAAACACCTAAGATCATGAGGGTCACACTATTCAAGTTTTTTAAAATGCTCCCAAATAGATGACCCTTTTTTCTGATTAGGATTAGAAGTTTTCTTTCTCTTTTTCTCCCTCACATTCTCATTCTCTTTTTTTGTTGGATATTGGGGTGGATTAGTATTGGGTGGAGGTGCATTGGTAATGTATGACTCAGGTACAACATTATCTAAAATTTGAAAATCAAATTGAGGATCCCCTTCTTTTACCTTAAATTCATAAAAAAAAAATAACTATACTAATTTCCACCTAACAGTGAAATAAAACAATCGAAGGAAAAACCATAGCAATTAACATGCATTTTTCACATTTAAACATCAAAAATAATAAATTAATTAAACTAAATAGTAAATATAATAAAAATCAAGTTCACATAACTTGCTTGTTTTATGGTGACTAAATCAACATATTCATCACATAAAAAAACACGACAATCGAAATACTTCATTAGAATCGTCCAACAAAAAAGATAGAAATGTTTTCTGTTTCTAATTTCTTTAACAAGTAGTAATATTAACTTATGATTAGTTAAGTAGTACATACACACATATCATTCAATACACATCATAAAAAAAACAACGAAGAGAGAAACTAACTGAACTGAGCTTCCCGAGTAATGAGTGTCGAGTGTCGTCTAGAGTAATGAGTGTCGAGTGTCGTCCATCCATGGCCCGTGGCCAACATGTCACTGTCAGCAGTGGAGATGAAAGTGTGACTGCGAGAGAGTCAATGTTTTTCTACATAACATTAAACATTCAATAATCAAATAAGGTATTATATTTATAGTTTTTTATTTCTATAATTTATATAGATATTCAAAAAAAATTAAAGAAAAAAGAAATAAGTAAACATTACCTGAGGCAAGGAGGCGATAGTTCAGTGAAAGAGTTAGGGATTGAAAGTGAGTGAGCTAAGTTAGGAAATTAGGGTATTGTTACTACTTACTATCGTATACAATATATAGTATACACTATATATATTATACACTTTTTTTCTTTTTTTCTTTTTTTTTTTTAATTTAGGTTCGGGTTGGATTCGGTTAAAACCAATCCCGAAATGCTCACCCGTACCCGAACCGAATATCTCTCAGTTTTCTCAAGTACAACTCGACTATCTCGGATGGGTTGGCATGGACCCGAATATCGGTTTCGGGTCAGGCAGTATTAATGGGTAGGATGGGTTTTCAGACTTTTGTTCACTCCTAAAAGAAAGATATAGATAGTTGTACGTTTATGAACTATCTATGATTGATAGTTTTATTAAATAACTATTAAAGTCTGGTAATTAATTGGTATGATTGTTTAATAGTGATAAATGAACTTTTACCCGATTTATTTTATTGTTTATTTTCTGCATTATTTTCTTGTTCTCAATCCCTTATCACCCTTAGGAGTAGTAACATACTTAGTTAGATCAATTCCTTACATGATTGACCCTTACTTATTACTATATTGAGTAATTATTAGGTGTTCCTAAAATTTGTTAGATAGAGATAACGAGGTAAATTAGTTTGGTAGTTTAACAACACACCAATAAATAACTATGTCAATGGACCAATAAATTACTTATTCTCTTCTAGTTCATACTTTCTCTCTCCAGGTCTTTATTTTTCCCTTTATCAACAGTTGTGTTTCTTAATAACTATTTGACTATTTTATATATAAAAAAAAAACTCACTTGGAAAAATAGGAGGATTATATTGGGGAGTTGCTTAGATTTTAAAGATAAGTAATGAAGTTTTATTCAAAATTAATTTTTTATAGTTGATATTGAATGAGTAATATTTAAAGGAGGATCATAATACTAATGTGGGTATTGTACTAAAAATTTCATATTATGATATATTCATCATTTTCTTAATATCTTATAGATCTCGTTGTGACATCACAAATCAAAATAATATTGACAGATGATCAAGATTAACTTAATATTTGGTCAATATTATATTGATTTGAGGAAGTAGGTCAAAATGATGTTGATGTATGATTAATACTAACTTAATCTTAGATCAACATCATCTTCGATATTATATTAAATCAACTAATGAGGACTCAGTTAAGTAAAAGTATTCATGTTGTAGCAATTCAAGACACAAGAGACAGGCATGCTCTAATCCGATTCTACTCTATAGCACTATTAATGAATTTGTAGACTACCATAGATAAGAGGATCCAGACTTGGGGTCAAGAAACTCTTGTCTTAGAGGTAAAAAGTCATTGACTTGGAGTCAAGATATTCTTCCTCTGAAGTAAAAAAAGATATTAATTTAAGAAAAGAAGTACTTGACTTCGAGTAAATAACATTTTCGGTAAGGGTTATAAAGTGTTATATGAAACTTAGTCATGATATTATATGTGATGTGTTCTTAAATTTATAAATTGAAACTTATTGAACCCATGTCAGGATTTTCTTGTCTAGGGTCAAAAAATTTATTATATTTTGTCTTCCTATTCATTAATTAGGTCAAAAACATATCGACCCCCATATTAAAATTTTTTTGAATAGAGTCATAATCTCTTTAATCTCAAAATTAAAGTACAATTTTATGTGCTTATCAATTCAAGAAGTTCTTAATCCTGGATCAAGTAATACTTGCTTTAGAGTAAAGATATTCTTGATTTAGAGATAGACTTGACATAGAGTCAAGTTTTTCTTGACTTGGAGTAATAAATAAGATCTTTATCAAATGCGTTGAATTTTCATGAAACATCTACTGAATAGATGAGATTTGGAAAAATGATAGTCATCAAATAAACCAAAAAATATAAGTAAAAACTAAATATTGTTAACCAACCACAAAAATCAAAAACTAAAAAAATAGGAAAAAAAAAGTAATTGTCTGAACTATAATTAAAATAAAGCATTGTCTTTGCTTCCTTGAATTGAGTCACTTCTATCAATCAATTTCGGCATAATCCTCATATTTCTATAATCTATACTAATACAACTCGTACATAAGCTTATGATGCAATTGACTTATCGGACATTAGGAACTCAGCATACTTAATGGCAAATATATCATAATCCCCACTAAATAATGGCAAAATATCAAATTAAATAAAATAATAACATCAAATGAGGGTCAAGTGAAATTTATCTCATGGTCAGGTAATTCTTGACCTTGGGTCAAGAGCATCCTGACCTAAGGTCACCTAAGATGTCAAGAGTTTCTTGACTTCAACGAGAGAAATTCAAATAAATAGGAGGTCAAGAATCTTTTAACCTAACAGTCAATGGCTTCTTAACCTGGAGGTCATAGAGCTATTGGTTTTAGACCAAGAAACACTTAACAAGAGTCAAGAAGATCTTGACTAGGGTTAAGAAACACTTGGCCATGTCAGAGCTGAGAAGATCTTAACTCCAATAAATAAGCTCTTGACTAGAGCCAAGAAACACTTGACTCGGGCCTATAACTTCTGGACCTAGATCAAGAGAAGCTTGACCTGAGTCATGAACTTTTTAATCTCAGATCAGGATATTCTTGACCACATCGAAACATTTAACCTCAAAATTATTTAGTCTATCTGATAAAATGAAGATAGCTTTTTTCTTAACATGCAATGTCAAAAAATAAGGATTTTTGCATAAATATAAAAAACCAACCTTTATTTCCTCGTACGCAGCTTCTATTGCACTTTTGCCCTTGAAATCAGCCGAGTTCTACTTTTAAATAATAGGCTTCGAAACTTGAGTCTTCACCGGAGACTTAGATCAAAATTTTGTTTTCTTTTCTTAGATCAAAACTTTGTTTTCTTTCTAGCTGGTGCCTATAGATTTTGAAGAGAGTTTCTTAGCTTCAGTTCGACGGGTCTTAGTTATTATTGGATTTTTTGGGTTCATTGAAGAAGAGAAAAGCTTCTTGATGAAAGTAAGTGTGGGATTTTCGAGTTTAGATTGAAAGAAGGCAGTTTTGGGTGATTTTTGATTTCAGAGAGAAAATGGAGAGAGAAAGGAGAGAAAATGGTAAAGTAGAGATAAGTGAGAGAAAATATATGCTTGGGATTTTACGGAGGAATGTATAGAACATGTCGTAGGGTTATATCAGAAAATGGTTAGGTTAGAGGGGCATTACCATATTTTATTCCACGTGAGCCTTATTTTTCTGTCCTGAAAAAACTTACTGAAAAAAATGGTCTTAAAATATGCATTTTGGCCCAATTTAGTCATATCTATGCCATTTTCTCCACCGGATTCACATATACAGTCAAAATTAGAGTTGAAAATAATTGCAGAAACGTCTTTATTTTTAAAATTATCTATTTGCATCTATAGAAATAGGCAAAAGACAATCATCTATATCAAAAAATGATATGTAATCTCTTAGGAATCTAATGGTAATAACTTTCAAATACACAAAAAATTCTTTAGAATTCAAATTTTAAAAGTTAAAAACATTCACTTTCAACAATTTTAACTCTAATTTTAATTATACATATGGATCTATGAAATTTGATAAAATAATATAAATCGAAAGTTTTATTTGATATTAGTAAAAATACATGTTTTTTTTAGTAAAAGACTAAAAATCATGTTTTTTTTAATATTATCCCAATTATAAAAAAAATGTTGAATGCATATTTTTCTTTTGCATTTTATTTTAAATTCTCCAATCTCACTGTTTAAATGCATATTCAGCTTTACTTTGTTATAATATTAAAGTGTAAGACTAAGGAGTAAAATCCATTTATCAACTTGTGAGTCCAACAAAGAATATAAATAAGAATGCATTTGATAGGGAGAATTCTAAGTTTTTTAGATTACTTAGGAAGTTTAATAAGGAAAGTCACGACTATAAGACACGTAAATTTGAATCATTTTTAAGTATTTTAGGAATATCAAAAATTTGTATTTTGTTGCGCATGAGATAATAATTTAGAAAAAAAAAATATGAGTTAAAAAGATTGTGATTTATTGTGAGCCCACAAATTTAGACGAGAGTTGATGTGAAAATCACCTATACGAGTGATTTTTGTACTATCCCAAAATATGACTAACTCAACATATTGGATTTTACATTCTCACAATTAGAAGATACAAAATTCATAACAAACATGAAAATAATTCCTAATAGCAAACAACCTAACATTCTCCTAATTACAAAGTCTAGGTACTAATATTAGTCTGTTATTGAATAATTTTAATTAATAAAATAAATTTCACATAAATCTTATCTAAAGTCTAATTACAATTAACTAGCAGACTAATACATCGTACAGTACTGGAAACTATTCGATACCTGTAGCACTCCAAATCTTCATAAACTTCGTGGCTACTGTAATGTTATTAAGGAAAACCACAACTATAATACACGTGTACGACGGTGGAGGCACCTTTTAAGTGACCCGCAGGTGAGTCCGTCTTCACCACTACAAGAAAATCAAATTAAATTGAAAAAAGCGGAGAATTAAGATGAACGGGTAGTGTCAATGTGGTGTGGTGGGGTGGGGAAAACGAAAGCAAAGGGTCTCTTCATCTTATATTTTATTTTATTTTATTTTAAAGAAAAAGAAGAGAAAAAGAAAAAAAGGGCATAATAAACTTTTTGAGTGCTCAACTGCCAAAAGTGCCAACCCACAAACCATTTCTCTCTCTCTCTCTCTCTCTCTCTCTCTCTCTCTCTCTCTCTGGGCTTTGATTGTTGAAAAGAAAGGGAAAGGTGAAGGTGGTGTTGGTGGGAGGGGATGCAGATGATCTCCAGAGCCTCCTCCTGTGCAATGGCCTCCTTTCCTTGCTCCTCTAGGGTCTCTTTCTCCTTTCCTTCTCTCTCTCTCTCTCTCTCTCTCTATATATATATATTTCGGTGTATATATCTTTGTTTCTGTCTTCTTTCCACTGTTTCTCTTTTTGTTGTCTCATTTTCTTTGCTCTGCTGAATTGTGGGCTACCCAAGTTTTTGTTTTGGTTGGGAAATAATTTGATTTTAATTTAATGCAGGTGGGATTCTGGGAATCTATAAGATCTCTCTCTCTCTCTCTCTCTCTCTCTCTCTCTGTCTTTTTCCATTTTTTTTTTGGGATTAAAAAAAACAATGTTGTTTTGCATGTTTGAGTACAAAATTGATTTTTCTGTTGATTTTGTTCTTGTTTGTTCTTTGTTGTTATAATGTTTACTTCAATTATGCTGGAGTTTGCCTTCACAAGAAAATTATTGTGGTTGATTCATCTGAATGGTTTTTTGCTTTTGTTATTTAAATTGGTAAATTGGGTTCCTCAGGTCTCTTTCTCTATTTTCTTCTTTATCTTTTTGAGTTTTTATTTATTTATTTATGTTTTAAATGTATGCTTTTATCTCTGGTCTGGTTCTGAAAATTATTGGTGGGTTTCGTCTGGGTTTATTTTATTTTATCTTATTTGTATGTATATAAACAAGACACATAGTGGAGATCCTTTAAATTTACATTACTGAAGAAGACGGTTTTTCATTGTAAAATATTTTCTTGTACATACTGTTACTTATTTATTTTTTATTTTTAAATAGTCTCAATATTCAGTTTCATTGCTTTAAAACTCTCCTGCTTTAGGTTAACTGTATTGACTTTTCTCTCTGTGTAGTAAGTTGGACTGGTGGAGGGATGTTGACTTTAGAGTTAGGACCTCAACTGTGAATGACGAAGTTTGGAATTTGACTAGGCAAAATGTTTTTTGAATTTTTTAAACCCTTGATTTCCTTTTGGTGTCAAAATCTCATATGAAACATGTCTAAAATCCTGTCACCTTGTTGTTTCTTAAGATATTATAATGTAGGGGAAGTTGCTTTAAATCTCAGGTTACCCGTCTAGATGCCGTAGTTGGTTGCCAAATCCCATCACCTATTATTTCTACACCTTGGTATATATATACATATATATATATATATATGTATGTATATATATGTATATGTATATGTATATATTTTTGGAGGGTTGGGGGGAGGTAATTCAAAATTTCTTGCCACTTGAATCTGTGTATCTTTTCTTTTCTTTCTTTTTCTTTTGAATCTATTTTATGTATTTTTTAAATTTGTTAGGTAAGGAGTGGGCTTTGTGTATGGCGGGGCATGAGACAACTCTGCCTCAGAAAGGGCTTGTTGTATGGATTTATGAGGTTGTTCTCTTCACCATTAAAGACCCTGCGTGGAGCTAGCCGAACTCTTCGGGTTGACCAGTTTTGCAGTGTTGTTAATATGTCATCCTCATTGCAAATTGAATTGGTGAGCTCGACTTTCGATACTTCTACAGTTTAAAGTGTTAATTGCTTTGATGCTGCTCTTTTAACTAGATTTTAACTTTATTATGTGTTTTGTTCCTTGTGAGACAAAAAAAAAAATTTACTTTTAATAACTTGACATGCTTTAATACCAATAATATGGCATATGGAGAAATTTTACTGGTTGATTTTAGTTGCTTGAGTACGTCTGAAGGATCACTGAACCATAATTAGACTTTTTTTTATGAAGAGGTCAAATGTGAAAGTTGCTTTTTTTAAATAAATTGGACAAGTGTTTATTTAAATCCAAATTCTCATGAAACTCTTTAGGCACTAGCCATGACAAATTAAGCCGTTTTGTGTTGCACTTAAGTTATTGACTAGTTTCAAAAGTGCATAAATTACATATATAGAGGTCCCTTCAGTGCATTTGAGTGAATCATCTGAAATTTCTACTTAGCTGAACTACTGTAGTAATCGTACGCCATTTGGAGTGTTGATCAATCAGTAATAAGTATTTATTTCATTAGCCTAAAAATAGTGAACACTCTGCAGGTACGCGTTTAGAACTGTGTGTCTTAATAAATTTGCACTTACTACTCATAGATGAATTTTGGACTTGTAACTTCAGCAGTTTTTTAACAGCTAGACTATCAATTTTGTAACACATGATTTCTATTTCAGGTACCATGCCTTAGGGATAACTATGCATATCTTTTACATGATGTGGATACTGGCACAGTTGGTGTAGTTGATCCTTCTGAAGCTGTGCCCGTTATAGATGCTTTGAGTAAGAAAAATAGAAATTTGACATACATACTGAACACTCATCATCATCATGATCATACTGGTGGTAATGTGGAGTTGAAAGCAAGGTATGGTGCAAAGGTATGATGACATAACTTATGGCCTAGACTTATTTTCCTCTTATTTTACCTTTTGATAGGTTAATTTTCCTAACACAAGTGCGCTCAATGCACATATTTGTTTTATATGTTTACACACAGCCTCACACACATGTTGGATAAAACTTAAAAGACAGACTATCGTATTGTATTTTGTAGTTGAAGTGTTTTATCAGTTGATTTAACTCTGAAGGGATTTCTAATATCATCAACACATCGTAATGCCAACAGATTTTAGTATCAGCTTTTGGAATCTAAAATACTTTCTGCCTTGTAATGAGATTTTTGTCCCCATTTTAGCTTCTGTACTATTTTATTTTGCATAATTGTTACTGTGAATACTAAACCAAGAAAATATCATGAATAGTTGAATAAAATTTTGCAGTCATAAATCATTATGGTACTGCTTTCTTATTCATATGGGAAAAGATATTACAAGTACTATCATTATGCGAGAGAATGAAATACATAACATGCTTTACACTTGATAGAGTGAGCTAATATGTAAACTGTTTTTTAGAAAATTACAAACTCATGTTGCAATTTTATACTAGACAATAGCATGGCTTTACTGTCCACCTCGCTGTCCAATCAAGACTGTAGATTGACAGCAGAGCTAAATGTTTATGCTACTTTGGCAAATCATCTATTTCGGCAGTAACCTTAATGTTTTCTTATACGAAACTAAAGTACGCTGAGAAACTTGTTACAATAGACTTGTTAAATCAATTTTATTCCATAAATACATTGGACGACTGGCGTTTAAGGAGTTGGACCTTTCATTGTCATTGCACAACATCGTTTCACAAATTTAGCAGCAGCCTTTTGCCAGTCCAACCACAATATTCTAGATTTGAATAATATGAGTCACTGATCCAATCATGAAAATGAAGTATTTATAATCCAGGAAATATTTAGCCTTACATCATCAACAACAAGTTCTCTGTACAACATAAGAGAGTAAAAATGAAAGTGCAACTGTTGTCAATACTAACTTACTGTAGATCTTACTGATTCCAGAACTTTTTTTTTTATGTAAGTAAAAAAGAAAGTGCAACTGTTGTCAATACTAACTCACTGTAGATCTTACTGATTCCAGAACTTTTTTTTTTTTTTTATGTACTACATAAATAGCATTTTTGCATGCAACTTACTTTGTGCTATTTACTATTTTAAATTTGTTGTGACGATAAGTTTTGTGAATGTTTTTTCGTTCATTGTTGCCTTTAGGTTATTGGCTCGGTGACAGACAGGGATAGAATTCCGGGAATTGATATCGTTTTGAATGATGGAGATCACTGGATGTTTGCAGGTCATGAGGTGCATGTTATTGAGACTCCTGGTCATACAAGAGGTCATATTTCATGAATTGATTATATCAACATATACTGTTTGCAATGTTGTGGATTTCAATTTAGATAATTTTTTAAGCCAAACCACCTTATTGTTATAACTACCATTGCTCATTAGCTATTTTCTTGTTCCAGGGGGTGAATGGATTTCAATTTATATTCATGGCATATACACCCCCGTGCCCTTTGTTGCTAGTTTGACTCTTTTTCTTCAATCTTATCAATGTCAATCTTGGAACTTTGCCTATTTTTTTGTTGTTTTGCTCCTCTAAACCCCTTATGCATTGCTAGTTTGACTCTTTTTCTTCAATCTTATCAATGTCAATCTTGGAACTTTGCCTATTTTTTTGTTGTTTTTCTCCTCTAAACCCCTTATGCATATCGGGCGGAAACCTATCCAAGTTGCTTGGCATTTTAATGCTGGAGGAAGCATTTTAAAAATGGAGTAAAAGGAAAATATTAAAGAAAGAGTTGCTGATGGTTCTCTCTGTCTAAACTGACTGATCAGACCTTCTTTTGTGCTTTTTGGCTTACTAGTGATAAGTTACTTGTCAAGTCATCTTTTGAAAATTTACAGTTTTACTTTCTATTAAGAAGAATTGGATTTTTTTTCATTTTTTTTCTTTGACGGGATTCTACGAGAACTGTTCAGCCTTTATTCTGCTCATTGTCTCTCAAGTAGATTTATTGATATGGCCCCATAGTTTGTGTATATTGGAGCTAGAGGGGATGATTGTCCATCTTACTTCCCTTTTGCGTATTTCTAATCTCAGATGCTCTTTGTTACCAGGTCATATTAGCTTCTATTTTCCTGGATCAGGGGCAATTTTCACTGGAGACACTTTGTTTAGCTTATCATGTGGCAAACTGTTTGAGGGAACCCCTGAACAGGTAGTTCTTGGGTTTAATTTTTATGTTTCTGATCTGTATGATGCATCGTCTCTGATAAATTATAATGGTTCATAGTTTTTTGGATGCATATGTTTGGATCTCAAGTTGGTCAGTGTCTTATCAATGTATGTTTTAAATTCTTTCTTATATAAGATTGTCAATTTATGGTATTGAAGATGTGTAAGAGTTTATAAATTGCACATCTCTTAAAAAACTTGTTGGAAAATTTCCTAGGGTAGAAGTGTTGCTAAATGCTAATGTCAAATCTTCTCATTTTTAGCTTTTCTTCTCTTTTAGAGGAATATGCATCCTCTCAAATTTATGGATATGCTCGTGTAACTGTAATAGTAATTTTTTCCCCAAGAAGATGGATTGAAGAAATAGTATATCGAGCTATATAGTTATGCCTAGTCATTAATTTGTTTTCCCAAATTTGTACTGTTTCAATATTCATTAAAACAGCTGCTTGTCTTTGTCACAGATGCTATTTTCTCTTAGAAAAATCATGTCTTTGCCAGATGACACAAATATATACTGTGGTCATGAATATACTTTGGTAAGGCGTTTTGTCTTTTCCTGTTTACTGAAAAAACCTATGCAAAACAATGCATTAACCACAAGACATTCATTTTAACAGAGTAATTCGAAGTTTGCATTGTCTATAGAGCCTGAGAATGAGGCACTCCAGTCCTATGCAGCATATGTGGCTCATCTTCGCAGCAAGAGCTTGCCTACGGTACTTTCTTTGACTTCCTTTTACTCCAAAAAACCGACTTTCTTATTTCCTGTTGAGATGACATATTCTTAGTTCTTTTTGATTTCAAAATCTGCAAGTTCTCGTCTGTCTGAAAGCCTTTACAATTTACATCTAGATAGTTATCCCTGGACATTTTCGTAATCACATGCTAATAGAGTTGTTGGGACCACATAAAACCATACACTTATAGAGGTGTGGGTCCTGCAGGCTGGCTCACCTCCTTCTCAAGGAGAGTTAGTGACTTTTTATTCTTCCCCTGTCCTTCGGCACAACAACAATATGGAAAACTTGTGTTTGCAAAATGACCATCCTTCATTTAACATTGAGCGACCTTCATGGCCGCTGAGTATAAAATCAAAGGTTGCTTAAGTCATTATGCAAATAAAAATTTTCGGCATGACTTTCCATTTCTCATATTGTTCTTTTGGGCGCCAATGGAAACTTTATTTCTTCAATCAATTTATTGCATTAGGAGTTTTTGTGGCTGTTATCAATGACGTGCTATTGTATTGTAGCATATTCATAGTCTACACCCATTTGTATTTTCTTATAGGATGATTTTACCATTTCGACATGCTGATGTGGCAGGCTCTTCTAGTCTATATTTGACTTTTTAATTATTCAGAATTCCACGTAAACCTTGAAGATAATGAGTATGACTGTCTTCCAAAAGTAGTAATGATGGAGATTTTGACAAGACATTTACAAGAAAAAATTTCTTGGAAAAGGGATTCCATATCTAATCTACTCGTTAGAATCCTAAAGATTCTATAGGAGTTGATGACAAGATTTCTCATATCTTCCATGATTAGCATTTATTATAAATATTTTCTATGTAGATTAGGCTGGGAGAGGGTGGGGAGGAATTTGTATATAAAATTGTATCTAGCTGTTTTTTTTTTTTTTTTTTTTAAAAACTATATTCCTTCCTTTTATGGCTGCATTAGTTAGATAGATGTATAGTTAAACCCATGCACACCTACTAGAATTATCAATCAGGAAATAACTTCGTTTTCATTTTTTTTTTTTTTTCATTCAGAGACATTAATTTCATTCATCAAACTTGTGCATCAACTGATATGGTATGATTTTTAAATTGGTCAAATATATTTTTATACTTTGCAATTTGCGTTTATCCATGTATCTTGAGGATAAATTTAGTGTTTCTAAGTTTTATCTTTTCTGACATGTTTCTTGGTGTTAATTTTCCCTAATTTGATCATCAAAAACAAGACTTTTTGTTATTATTCTCAGACACCATGATATAATTTCGTCGTTTTGAAAATTCCCCCTTTTTTTTTTACTGAAAATACGTGGTCAATTTAAAGAGGGAGGGGGAGGGGAATACAAAATGAAGAGATTAATTATCCCAACAATGTCACGTTAATTGTTGCACGGTTTTGGTGCTTAAAATTGGTGTTCCTATGTTGTTGGAAACTGGAAACTATGAAGTTGCCATTGTTGCATCAAGCTGCACATGTTAATGTGATAATAAGCCTCTGCTACTGAATGATTTTATTTAGGTTCTGACTTTTCTAATCTTCTTGTACATTTTTCTGAAGTGTCAACCTTATTTTTGTGGTTTATTAGATACCGACTACTCTGAAACTTGAGAAGGCATGTAATCCATTTCTTCGAACTTCTAGTAAAGAGATCAGGCAGATGTTAGACATTTCTTCCACGGCAAATGATGCAGAAGCTTTGGGTGTCATCCGCCAAGCCAAGGATAGTTTTTGATATGTTGTAGATATGAAGCCCAATTGATCTGTGAAGTAAACACTGCCACTGTTCATATTTTTCAAATATTTTTTGGATTTTGGATATACTTTGAGCTTAGTTATTTTATTTGTTTTTTTAAGCTGAAAAGAATGATATGAAATTATGATCTACGACGCAAAAAGTTCAGCTTCTATTTTAGTTTCTTCAACAATTCTGAAAAGCTTCCTTGAGATTCCGCATGCAAGTCTTATTCCTGCAGCCCACAGGTGTGTTCGTACCCTTTTTTTTTTTTTTTCCTGTGTTTGTTGTTTAAAAGTCAAACACTTGTCTCTTTCCATGTTCGATATCTATATGGAGACTTTCTTGTGCGCTTGTGACTAAAGAACTACTCTATCAATTACTAGCTCTCGCATAACAAGAGAAAAATGGTGCATGGTCTTTAAATGGTTCAAGGGCTACATTATTTCTTCCTTGAGCCAAACCAAAGCATACTAAATATTAAATTCTGAATAACGCTTTCGAACAATTAATAGTAGGACTCTAGTTAGCCTTTATCAACAGACACGCATCAAAATAAAAATAATAAATAAATAAATAAACACAGTAAGCTTAGGAATGGAAAGACAAAAAAACCTGGAAGCAAATACATCGGACAAGTGGATGTTGGGTTTTAACATGCATAGTTAATAAATACTATTAAAATCACCACCAAATAAGAGTCACCATTAATGTTACATTTAAGCCAGCCCTCCCAAAGGAGGCCATGTTTCCATTCCCCTACTAGTGCACAAACAACTACTCTCTTACTTTTTCAGGTTAGGCTATAGTATTAATGTTAGCCTACCTGATAACATCTTAAGCTTTTTAGGAGTGGATTGTGGATTGGTCCTTGCATCTGTCTCAGTAAAAAATCTATATATATTTACAAATAGTGACGACCGCACGCGAGCAAACAATAACAAGCTCCCTTAGAATATACACGACTTTGCATGTCCCCCAAGCTCCCCATCTTCTATACGAAAGCTGATTTCCCTCCAAGAATGATCACTACCAATAAATAACAATTGAAAGGAACTTGGCTAAGAAGAAATAAAGATTCTATAGGGCAAAATGGAGAAGCAATTAGAGAAAATCATCAAATACCCAGCTCTGATGCTTGACTTCAAACTAATTGAAATCCACGACTGAGCCTTCATTATACCCAATGTTCAATGTCAAGCATCGGCCTTTACCATAACTTAATTTACAAACAGTATTTAAAGTTGATTGACAAACTGTAGTTATGTTAATTTAAGCAATAACAAACAAGATATTAGAAGAGACAATCAATTAATTCCTAGTAGCCATCCGAGAGAGAGACTCATGTACCCTCCAAAGACTAGCAAAGTGATTCGACAAAGAGGTAGAGAGAGTTGAGGTGGAAGGCCAGAGGTGGCATGGGAGACGAGCAGCGGCAGGCAGCAGAGGCAGCAGAGGCAATGCATGAAGGCTGTTTTTTATTTATTTTTTTTATGTAAAGGCAATGCATGAAGTTGAGTGAGATGTTTTCACTGCTCTTCCTAGGGTTAATTGATTTTTTGGGGGACATTATCAATTTTTGACCTTTTTAAAAATAAAAAATGGCGAATTATAAATCATTTACGAAATTAGGACTTTCATTCAATGAAAAATTCAAAATTACAAAATTTTCCATTACAATAGAAATATTTTGACAACAGTTAAAAGGATGTGTGATCGGGATCAAGATCAATGGTGGTGGTGGCTGCAAAAGAATTTGGGGTTTATTGGAGAAAAAGAGGTTTTAGGGTTTGTTAAGGAAGAAGGATCTAAGTAATTTTAATAATGTATGTTGGCTTTGATAATATTTATGGATGAGTCACTGTTGTTTTTTTTTTTTTTTCACTGTGAAGCCATTAATAGACCCCACATGTAAATACATTATGTTTTTGTCTTTTCTTTTTTTGTATAATCCTAAAAATACCCTATAATTTAGCTAAGTACCACATTTAGCCGTATATTTTGTAAAACACAATAGTATCCCCTTTATTTTTCAAAATAAGAAAAAAAAAAGTATACCATATGTATATTTTTGGTCAAACTTACAATATGAGATATCTAAAATACTTTTACATATTTTTCAACATGTGACACAAAAGATAGGTGTCAAAATTTTAACATGTATATGTGGCACCTCTTTACACATGTAAAGGAAAGGTGAGACAATTCTTGTCTCATTTTTTTTGCAATCTAGTCCTTGATGTGATAATTGTTGTAATTATACCTTTAAAAGTTTACAATTTGGACCCCCCCTTTTAAAAAAAAAAATTTCTCAATCTCACACCAAAGCACTCTAGACGACAATAATACATTGGAATTATACTATTTCAATTGTTTTTTTTTCTTACTTACCAACTTTAAGCTCTAATTAATTGTTATCTAGAAATTAACTCTCTACTCCAATTTTGTGAACCAAACGTGTTCAATGGAGAATTCATCGTTCACACTAACTAATAAAGTAACAATACATTCAGATCATAATGTGCATAAATCCAGCTAACAAAATTTTGAGGGGTTACATAAGGGCTTATTGATATGACCTAACAAATTAATCAAAAGAAACCAGTCCAATTCACACATTTGCGAATCATATTAAATTGCTTAAATTATTCTATGCGCTTTGGAGTGGATCTTCGCATTTAGTGCAGATCGGATATAATATGCTAAAAAAAATGTGCATTGGATTGGATGAATACCCTTAGTTTTTCCTAGAGTTAATTGACATTTTTGGGGATATTGTTAATTTCGACCTTTTTAAAGTGAAAAATGGAATAAGAGGACTTTCATCTAATGAAAAATTTAGAATTACAAAATTATTTGCATCTCGACCTTGCTAAAAGATTTTCGATCAACTACAACCGAGAAAAGCAATCGCAAAATTTCAAGCCCTGGTCAAATTTTTTTGATATTCATTCAAAAATTAGTCATTATAGTTGAAATATTTTGACCACAAAGAAGGTGTGACTGGAATTAGTGGTGTGATACTACAGGTAACAGTAGCAACAAAAGCATTTGAGGTTTATTGGTGAAGAAGTTTTGGGATTTATTAAGGAGGAAGGCGTCTAAATGATTTTAAATGAGTGACACAGATATAGCAAAAGAGTTAATTTTGATACATATATAGATGAGTCCCTTGTTTTCATCACGTGGGCATTAATAGATCCTATGTGTAAATATCTCATGTTTTTTCTTTTATATTTATATTTATTTTATTTTTTGCATAATTCCAAAAATACCCTCTTTGATATAGCCAAATACCACTTTAACCATATGCTTCATAAAACAAAATAGTATTCACTTTATATNTTTTTTCACCCAAAAAAAAAAAAAGAATAAACAAAGTAGTACTTTGTATATTATATCCCAAGGGTAGTTATTGCCCTTTAGAAAAAAGAAATTAGCCAAAAATTTGAGGAAAAAGAAAGAAAAGGTTACTATTTTCTTCTTTGAAAAATAAAGAATTACTTTTGGGTTTTTGGGTTTTATGAGAATAGATAATTATATGTGATTTTTAACTAAAATAAATAGTAGTTTTGTGATTATTCTCTTTTTTATGGGTTTGTACGACTAAAGGTCCCTAATTTTATTTTTTTGGTTCAAAAAAAGGTCCCTAATTTTTTAAATAGTGATTGGTCCTTAAATTAAATAAAAATATCACAAAACTAAGAAATGTGTGCCAATAACATTCCTCTTCTCCAAAATTGTCAATGTTTGATGGAAAAATGATCCTTTTTATCATAGGCAACAACTACTCCGTCCTCTCTTGGTAGGTAGGAAAAATGGGAGGAAAGAAAAAAAATTTGAGAGAAAAATAGAGAAAAATTAAAAAATTAAGTTGTTTGGTAAAAAGAAAAAAAGAATGGAAAGGAAAAAGAAAAAAAAAAAAAGGTAAAAGGAAAAAAATATGTAGTCTACACAAATTTTTTCCTCTTATAAATAGAAAGAAAATATATAGAAAAATATTTTATTAGTGTATTAACAAATTAAATTATAAAATTATTTTTGTACTTAACTTTAAATAACAATAATATTAAAAATAAAATTATCATTTTAAATTAAATTATTTTTTTCTTAAATATTAAATAATTATGAAAGAAAAATATTTTATTTTCCATTCAATATATATATTTTTTCTTTCTTGTTTTCTCTTCTCTCTGCCAGACATATACTCCTCATCTGCCTCGATCTATATAACAACTGTAACGACGTTGTTGTTCAGACCAAGGTCATTGTCTGTAGTGGCACCAAGCACGAGGCATACGCCCTCGTCAGGATAGGCACTTTTGTTGCTAAGCCGTCGACAGCTATAATTGTTTTAACGATAAAAGATGTTGATACGTGGATGACCTACTAATTGTCAATATTGTCGCTCAGCTTGGGATGGTGGCTTGGTGGATCCAAACTTTAATATTGTTCCTTTACCAACCAGATAACGGAGCTTAACGGTCGAGGCATTCACGTTTCGCACTTGGCGCTATAGCTGAGGAAGCTCTAGCCAAATATTATGCCGAAGAAGTGTCATGCAATGATCCTTCTTCCGTCAAACATTTAACAAACGTTAATAATTTTTAGAGGAATTGGGTGTTATTGTCACGCATTGGCTACTTTAGGGAGATCTGTTACCATTTATTTAATTCAAGGACTAGTTAGTCGCTAATTAAAGAATCAATAACCTTTAGATTTCTGTCTGGGACTCGGACTTTTTGAGGAGGAAAAAAATAATTTTAAGGATCTCATTTTCTTTTATTTAAACTAAAATATAAAAGGATAGAAATTTAAAAAGAAAAAAATGAGAGTTTGAT
>JXTB01000103.1:59266-93457 GCA_002914805.1 Parasponia andersonii | reverse complement strand
CTTTTCCCTTAATGACTGTTCAATTAACAATGAAAAATAAGTCAATATTTGTTTTAAAAAAGAGAAAAAAAAAACATTACCGATTTATTTAATTGAAACATTAAGAAAACTAAGAGATTAAAAAAAGTCCAAACTCACTTGTTTTTTGATCTTCCTAACATGTTCACGACCAAAAGGGGAAAAAAAAAAAAATCCGTTAAAACTAATGTTAAAAAATTGTGCCGAGAAAGACAAGTGATGTGGACATAAGCTTCATTTTCGTCGTCAATTTAATGGCAATTAAGAAAAAAACAAGACATAATTGTAACTAAATTTTCATTTCAGGAAGATTTTTGAAAGTTCGTATATTTTAGGAATCAAATTGTCACCAAGAAAAGAATTCAGAATTCAGAGACATTTAGTGCCAAAAACTCTTTTTGTTATAATTATATATGTATAATATATATAATTCATAAAAAATATTAAACTATTTATAGAAGAAGTATAAGCTTGATTTTATTTCTTTGAAGTCTGAAAAACAACTATTTTGCTAAGAGCCAGTATTAATTTTGTGAAATTTAGGCTCAGTGCTCGTTTTTTCCTTCGCCTTCTAACAAGCCTCCTCCCTCCTTTGATAGAAACCAAACGCTCCACATACTGACCTGAATAAGTTACACCATCTGCCTCATGTTCGTATAGATTCCGTGTTTGCTTGGTACGAAGGTTATAAGACACTACTTGACGATCTTCAGAATTCATCATAAGAAGCTCATCACACTTCCAAAATGTCAAAGGTGATAGAATTCCTTCCAGAGGCTCAATTCTTGCACAGCTTCTCCAGACATAACTACAAACTCCAACATAGACATCACCATCATAGCTGACATCCATTACCCATATTTGAATCGGTTTCGGGACCCCTTTCTTTCTGATGTAGCAAAACAGATACATAGAGTCACTCCACACAGCAAGACGATGATGGGGAAAGGTCTAACATATGGAGAGAACCACATTCGAAACACCTAAGTTCAGCCAGTAACAAGCTCATTTGTGATGGACATGGTGACTGTACATTGGAAAAAATCACGTACCTACAACAAAAAAAGTCTTTCAAGGCACTTTATAAGTGCCTAAAAAGGCCTTTCACCGCACCTACAAAAGCGTCTTGGTTGCAGGCGCCGTAATAAGCCTTGGCTATGAAGGTGCTTATAAGGCGCCTTGGAAGGTCTATCAAGGCGCCTATTAGGCACCGTGAAAGGCATCTTCTACGACGCTTTATAAGCGCCTTGGTATTCACAACAATAAAAAAGGCCTTTCATGGCGCTCATGGCGCTCACAAAAGCGCCTTGATTGTAGGCGCCGTAATAGACTTTGGCTAAGAAAGCGCTTATAAGGTACCGTGGAAGGTCTACCAATGCGCTTATTAGGGGCCGTGGAAAGTCTACCAAGGCGCCTATTAGGCGCTATGAAAGGTATTTTTCACAGCGCCTTGGTATTTAGATACCAAGGCGCTTAACAGGCACTGTGGAAGATGTCTTTCACGACGCCTTAATAGATAAAATCTTCCTCGGCGCCTTAAAAGCACCGTGGTACATATTTTTAGGGAGTATTTGTAACGTATTTGTCTACATTACCTCCTGAAATTTTATAAATATAATTCAAATTCATTATATACACCAAATATTTGAAATAAAATAGAGTAAAAATATATATTTACATACTAATATTAAATTAAGATAATAACTTGATCATGATCATATCCATATAGTCTACATAAACTAAGTATATATATATACATTAATTTTCTAAGTCAAACTAACATGATCATCAAATACTACATATAATTTAAATAAACAAAGATTAAGAACCTCAAATGAGAAATTGTATTAGTTCTTCGACCCACTCTTCAAGAAGTCCGTTGATATCATCATTTGTATAGAAATTTTGTTCATTAAACTACAAATTCAAATACCTTATTTGTTAGAAAGTTATCAATCAAACTATAAATTAGAATAGAACTAATAAAACATATGGTTACATACCATTGTGATAAATGATTTAACATTGGCTTGTTCAATGACTTCTCTCATAAATTTACATATGTAGAATCCGCACTCAATACTTATCGGTTGTCTTGGGCACTATACATAAGCATAAAGTAAACATAAGTAATTTTAATTAATCTTCTACCCAACAAGTGTTATTAATTCAAGTTTAGTACTTTTATTAACTTATAAACCGGACCATTTGATCTTTCTTTCTTTCATTTTTCTACATTATATATCTTGAATACACTTTGAATTGGAAATGCGTAAACACAATAATAAAAGATTAGCAATAGTAACCATAAGTAAAAATACCATAAGAAACTGAACTATAACAAAATAACTATTAGAGAACTTACTCGATCATTGTTAAACCAATTTCTTCACGGAGAGCTAAGCCGAGAGGATCTAGAAACTATGCATAATCTTTGAGAAGATAATAAAAAGCAACATCCAATGGTCCCTACTCATAAAATTGATGATAAAGATTATTAATATGTAACAATTAACTTCATATAGGAAGTAGTTGATCATATAACAATTTATTAAGTTTAAAATCTTACCCATGATTCCAAGGTGTAACTAGAAATTGATGTTCATTCTCCATGGATAACATCTGGGTTGCTAAACTTATAGCATGATCCTCACGTAAACCACCTTGTGTAGCAACTGCACTAGGATCTATAAACATATACCTAGTTTAATAGCTATATTGGGTCACTAAATGATGTAAATGCCTACAAGTACAAAATGCAATGTGAATTAAGTATTATATTATATAATTTCCAAGTATAGATACATGTATATATATGAAGTTCTATATATATATAAAAAATAAACTTCTTACCTCATGTATAACGTAATAGGTACGGCCCCAATCTTTTGTAAAATGCAAAACTCAATTATGTTTTCTTTGAATACGGGCAAACGAAAAGCTTCTCCGAACACTTCTTCATCAAAGGGAACATTAATAACAATACCTTCATCCACTCCTTGAATGGTATTCAATAGTAATCTTATAGAAGCTGGTGTATCATCAACAAATCTAAACTGTATTTGTGTAATAGATTCCGCTTTCTTTCTTTGTGGATGTACTCTTTCTTGTGTTTGAAGTGGTTGTAGTTGTGAAAATTTATTCTTCCCCGTTTGATACTTATTTATATCATTAAACTTCTAAAATCCAAATAAATGATAAAAAGTTAACAAATAAGTTAATAATTCACATTAGAATTCAATAAAAGATGAATTTATTTAGAAAATGGGTCTGCATACCAAATTATCTTCAAAGATGACAAGCATCTTAGGCTATGCAAGATGCAATCAAGTGCGTCACCTACCAACCTTGTATCATCATCTGGATTTGGAATAGGAATTAGGGCTATAGCATCAAGAACAACTTCTACTGATACACGAAAATTATTCTGCCCCAATTTTCTGCCGTGAATAATAGTTGATGAGGTTGACTCTTGTACATGTCCTAAAGCAACTATGTTATCACGAGACCCCACTATAAACTTGCATAGTCGGTTCTACAATATAGAAAATCAAACACAATTTATAAATACAAGTAGTTAATAAACAAATAAGAAAGAAACTCATATAAATATACTTTTTTGAGTCGTGAAGATGTTCTTACGGCCACCATTGGATTTACATGTATCTCTTGTGGTTGCACTTCTTCCCTTTGAACTTCTGACCGTGAAAGAGTTGTATTAGAACTACCAACATTACTTTGTTATCCTACTTGAATCTTAGCAATTTTTGCTTTGAACCGTTCTTCTTGTTCTTTAAACATTTGTTGCATCTTGCGTATTTGTTCATCTTGCCATTGTTTCAAATCAAATGATTGTTGCTTCTTTGTTGGAGCAGGTTGATGAAAATATTGTCTGTGGCTAACGTGAAATCCCATTCCCCGTACACATCCAGAATATCCAGGAGTGCCTAAAGTCATTGTTAAGATATCATTAGAACCGTCTATCTCGAGATTTCCCTTTTGGAATTATTGATTATNTAGCAATAGTAACCATAAGTAAAAATACCATAAGAAACTGAACTATAACAAAATAACTATTAGAGAACTTACTCGATCATTGTTAAACCAATTTCTTCACGGAGAGCTAAGCCGAGAGGATCTAGAAACTATGCATAATCTTTGAGAAGATAATAAAAAGCAACATCCAATGGTCCCTACTCATAAAATTGATGATAAAGATTATTAATATGTAACAATTAACTTCATATAGGAAGTAGTTGATCATATAACAATTTATTAAGTTTAAAATCTTACCCATGATTCCAAGGTGTAACTAGAAATTGATGTTCATTCTCCATGGATAACATCTGGGTTGCTAAACTTATAGCATGATCCTCACGTAAACCACCTTGTGTAGCAACTGCACTAGGATCTATAAACATATACCTAGTTTAATAGCTATATTGGGTCACTAAATGATGTAAATGCCTACAAGTACAAAATGCAATGTGAATTAAGTATTATATTATATAATTTCCAAGTATAGATACATGTATATATATGAAGTTCTATATATATATATAAAATAAACTTCTTACCTCATGTATAACGTAATAGGTACGGCCCCAATCTTTTGTAAAATGCAAAACTCAATTATGTTTTCTTTGAATACGGGCAAACGAAAAGCTTCTCCGAACACTTCTTCATCAAAGGGAACATTAATAACAATACCTTCATCCACTCCTTGAATGGTATTCAATAGTAATCTTATAGAAGCTGGTGTATCATCAACAAATCTAAACTGTATTTGTGTAATAGATTCCGCTTTCTTTCTTTGTGGATGTACTCTTTCTTGTGTTTGAAGTGGTTGTGGTTGTGAAAATTTATTCTTTCCTGTTTGATACTTATTTATATCATTAAACTTCTAAAATCCAAATAAATGATAAAAAGTTAACAAATAAGTTAATAATTCACATTAGAATTCAATAAAAGATGAATTTATTTAGAAAATGGGTCTGCATACCAAATTATCTTCAAAGATGACAAGCATCTTAGGCTATGCAAGATGCAATCAAGTGCGTCACCTACCAACCTTGTATCATCATCTGGATTTGGAATAGGAATTAGGGCTATAGCATCAAGAACAACTTCTACTGATACACGAAAATTATTCTGCCCCAATTTTCTGCCGTGAATAATAGTTGATGAGGTTGACTCTTGTACATGTCCTAAAGCAACTATGTTATCACGAGACCCCACTATAAACTTGCATAGTCGGTTCTACAATATAGAAAATCAAACACAATTTATAAATACAAGTAGTTAATAAACAAATAAGAAAGAAACTCATATAAATATACTTTTTTGAGTCGTGAAGATGTTCTTACGGCCACCATTGGATTTACATGTATCTCTTGTGGTTGCACTTCTTCCCTTTGAACTTCTGACCGTGAAAGAGTTTTATTAGAACTACCAACATTACTTTGTTATCCTACTTGAATCTTAGCAATTTTTGCTTTGAACCGTTCTTCTTGTTCTTTAAACATTTGTTGCATCTTGCGTATTTGTTCATCTTGCCATTGTTTCAAATCAAATGATTGTTGCTTCTTTGTTGGAGCAGGTTGATGAAAATATTGTCTGTGGCTAATGTGAAATCCCATTCCCCGTACACGTCCAGAATATCCAGGAGTGCCTAAAGTCATTGTTAAGATATCATTAGAACCGTCTATCTCGAGATTTCCCTTTTGGAATTATTGATTATAATCTTCCTACAAAATATGTACAGACTTGAACATTAGACTATGTTATACTTTTAATAAAATTACAAATTAATATAATCAATATGTTGTAATAAGCAACTTACAATTCTATCAACTATCATTTTGATTTCCTCAGTATGACCTCCTTTTTTAGGGACACGTCCTCTACTCCATAACTCGGATCTATCAATACCACATCGGCATTCGTCTTTTTCAATCTTAGCTTCTAATCCAGCATAACCCAAGCGAGACATACGATGTGGATATTTATTTTGTGTTACTCTTCCCTGTTATACTTTCCTAGCTTCCTCTCATTCTGCACTTACTCTTTTCTTAATAAACTCATCCCAAACTTTAGGTTCAATCCATGGTGCATATGATGCTGGAGGGTGCTCTAATAACTCTAGACAAGTATGTCTATACTCATAAATCAGTTCAGTTGTAATCCTAGACTTAAAATCTCTCCACATTTTCCCATAACTTTTTAAAGTTTCTTTTTTTGCTTTGTAGTCCAATATAAATGTTTCCTACAATGTAAAAGAAATAATGTTAATACCAAATATATATTCTAATAAATATGAAATAAAAAGATTCATGTTCATACCAATATTATATGCCAGAGCTCATCCTTTAGGTCCGTTGGTACAAGCGTCCAGTTATCAATATTTATGGGGATCTTGCGACGAACCATAAGGCCACAAAAGCTCGCTAAATGTTTACCTTCATCCCCAGTTGGTTGTCCCCATTCATTGTACGTGGCAACTTCTTTTTTGTTATCACTTCTTTTTATAATCAACTCCTTCATTTGAGTTGTTCCTCTTGGTTTCTTTTTGTATTTTCTTTCACCTTGACTACTTTATGATGGTGTAAATTGATAAATATCATCTGTACCTTCATTTTCTATATCAATAATTACCTGTTAAATAATAAAACCACAAATGTAGATAAAAAATTAAGATAGAAAATAATAAGCATGTAAACATAAGAGATAATATATTTAAAAGAACAAAACATCAATCCATAAAGATATAAAAATGAAACAAAAATATATAACTTATTTGATTTGTACCTCATTGGTTTCTTTCTTTGATTATCAATCCAAATACCTTCACCATCATCTTGTAAACATGTAACATCGCCTTTATTAACGTCATCTATCAAAGCCTCCACCGAAACTCTTTTTGAGAATATTTCATGAGCAACAAGTATTTCGTTCTCATCTTTAACTCCTAAATTTTGATATTCTTTTGGTTTTATTATAAAAACAATTGACCATNACGTAAAATACTTGTTTTGCTTGTGTTGCCAATATAAATGAATCATTCTTGTGACCTATCCGGTTTAGATCAACTAAAGTGAAGCCTAACTCATCTTCTCTAATCCCATGGTTACTCTCCACCCATTGACACATAAACACCGGGAACCGAAATGTGACAAAATCAAGTTCCCAAATTTCCTCGATAACGCCATAATATACCATATCACCCTCTATTGGGTTTTTATCCTTCGAACTTGAAAATTGTATGGTTTTTACAACAATACTTACCCCACTATTTTGGGTTGTTCTTATGTTGTCGCGGTCTCTTGTGCAAAATGAACACTGTTAACTTGATAAGTATTATACTTAATTACATCCAATGATGGTCCACGTGATATCCATTTCAATGTATCAGATAGATTATGTGTTGCCTTGTTCATTTCAACTACAATCTATTCAAAATGAAAAATTAATAATTAGAAAATCCAACATATTAGTACTCATACTCTAAAATAAGAAAAAAATGAAATCAAACTATTAATTGTAATAACTAATTGGAATTACCCGTTCGGGAAACCAACTAATAAAAGTTCGATGATGTTCTTCATAGATCCACTTCTCTCTTTTTGATTTCATTGAGAATTATGTTTTGATCCAATTTATATACTCCTTTCAACAAATCATCCCCAAAGTAAACCATAATTATTAAAGAATTCAACATTCAATCAATACAAATCTAATTCGCAATAAAACTTTCTCGATGAAAGGTTGGACTTCAGCTATATTTTGTAACACAATACGATATGCTCGGTCTAGTTATTCTCGTTTAACTATACACATGACACCACTACTTACGCTTTTATTAATATTTGAAGATGTGAATACTCCGATAACTTCTACATTTGCCAAATACTTAGAATAAAACTCAACAGCTTCTTTTGCGATATAACACTCTACAAAGCATCCTTCTGGCCAGCTTCGATTTCTAACATATTCTTTTAGAATTTTCATGCATCTCTCAAATGGATACATCCATCTCAAATAAACAGGACCACATAACTTCACTTTTCTAACCAAATGTACAGTAAGATGTATCATTATATAAAAAAAAACTAGGAGGAAAAAACTGCTCGAACATGCACAATGTTACAACAAGTTCACGTTGTAGTTCGTCTAACTTGGATATATCGACCACCTTAGAACAAATTCCATTAAAAAATAAGCATAATCTGGTGATTGCATATCGAACATTTTTAGGTAATACGGATATGATCGCTATAGGTAGTAGATGTTGCATTAGTGTATGACAATTATGAGATTTAAGTCCAACTAGTTTCAAATTGTCCATATCCACTAATGTTCTAATATTAGAAGAATAGCCTTCAGGAACCTTCACATTAAATAAAGATTAACACAATTGATATTTTTCTTCTTTTTTCAATGTGAAGCAAGTAGGGGGGTAAATATGTTCGCTTCTCCCCTATTTTAGGAGCTAACTCTTTTTGAACACCCATGTTAACAAGATCTATGTGGGCACCAATACTATCCTTATTCTTCCCTGGAATATTTAATAAAGTTCCAATTATACTATCACAAATTTTCTTTTCAATATGCATGACATCTAAGTTATGTCTTAGAAGTAAATGTTGCCAATACTCTAACTTAAAGAATATAGATTTATTCTTCCAACAACTTTTTGGGGTTTTTACAACCTTCACATTACTGTGTCTTTTTCTTTTCTTACTGATATCACTTATTTTAACCTTTCTAAGCCTAAATTCAAGCTTAGAGACTGTTTCTAGTATCTCTATCCCAGTTAAAGGTTGTGGTGCCAATTCAAATTCTTGAGAACCATTAAAAGCTTTTTTCTAATTTCTTTATACATGTTTACGAGGTAAAAATCTTCTATGGCCCATATAACTCAATTTTCTAGTATGTGTTAAGAACTGACAACTTGTTTTCTCATCACAAATAGGACATGCTTTATATCCTTTAGTGGAAAATCCAAACAAATTTCCATATGCAGGGAAGTCATTGATTGTCCATAGTAACACAGCCTTGAGAGTAAAATCTTCATCCTTATATGCATCATAAGCTTTCACACCATCATTCCATAAACTGTTCAATTCATCAATCAATAGGGCTAAATATACATCAATGTCATTACCAGGTTGTCTAGGTCCTGATATTAACATTGTAAGAAGTGTAAACTTTCTTTTCATACACAACCATGGAGGAAGATTATAGATTACAAGCATTACAGGCCAACAACTGTATTTGCTATTTAGAGTTGTATGAGGATTAATATCATCCACAGATAGACCAAGATGAAGATTCATTGGATCACTTCCAAAAGAAGGCTATTTGTAATCTATTGTTTTCCAAGCCGGTGAATCGGTTGGATGTCTAAATTTACCATCTTCTATCCTCTCATTTGCATGCTATATTAGATTTTTAGCATGCTCACAATTTCGGAATAGACGGGTAAAACGAGGAATTGAAGGAATATACTACAAAACCTTAGCAGGGGTTCCAACTTTTACCTCTTTAGAATTCTTATTCTGTTGCCACCTAGGCTCACCACATACTGGACAACAAATTGCATCTTTAAATTTCTGTCGATATAAAATACAATCATTTGGGCAAGTGTGAATTTTCTCATATTGCATACCCAATGAGCATAAAGTCTTTTTAGCCTCATAAAAAGAAAGTGGCATCTCATTATCATTTGGCAATATCTCTCCTAGTAAAGCTAACAAGTCTGAAAAACTCTTATCACTCTATCCATGTTTTGCTTTCAAATTATACAATTTCAATAATGCAGACAACATTGTAAATTTCGTATAACCCGGATAGATCGGTTTCTCAGCATCATTAAGTAATGATTGAAACTTAATAGGATCTACATCTGTTTCATACTGTGCATCATCAATTATTTCAAAAATATCATCATTTAAATCTAACTCATAATCATCTCTTATACTCTTCTTTGACAAAAATTCGATAATTGAAACCTTTTCACCATGCTAAATCCATTGTTTATAACTTTGATCTATTCCATTGAAATATAAGTGTTCTTTTATCTTTTTAACACCTATTTTTTACAAATTTTCACATTTAATACATGGACATGGAATTAAATTGGAATCTTTGACATTTTCAATAGCAAACTCCAAAAAGCTATCAACTCCCTTTCTATATTCAGTCGATAGTCTATCCACCAATATCCATTTCTTATCCATTCTAAGCACAATTGAAAAAAAATAAATAAATAAATAACTGATATAAAAAACTAACTAAATTGAGTACCATAAAAAATTGTACATAATCTCCCCTATTTCTAGCATTAACCAATTAAGTAACTAAACCACCAATTATAAATTAACACTCATTTTAAATTATTCTTATATTTCTAAGTACTATCAAATTCAGAACTTAATTTATTCTTAAATAGTCTCATTTATTACAAACAATTTGTCAATCAACCAAATATAACATATGACAAAACAATATCAACACAAATAATAAACTCAACCAATCCCACATAATTATAACATCATCATATCACCACAACATATAATTTCCTATATGATATCATATCTCATCGGGTTTAAATTTTTGAAAATAATAAGATAAAACTAATGTGAAAGTGACATGCATAAGTCAATAAAAGAAAAAAATTTGAGAAAACATACCTCAGTTTGCTTAGTTTACTAATTCATAAGTAATCTAAGTTCTCTAACTTCTACTAAAACCTATACGCAAATTAAAATGATAAATAAAATTAAATATCCATAATCCACAATACTTTAAATTAAACATTGAATATGTAAATTTCTAAAAAACTACACAATATTCAATTAAAATTGCATAAATTTAGATTAATTGACACTAAGGATGGAAATTAAAAAACATAACCTAATATATGATTTCTAGTAAATAAACATGAAATTGGTATAAATTCATATAACACATCTTCAATTTGAAACTTTTTACAACTAAATGAACTCACATTTCACCTAAAATAAATAAAAAAAATAGCAACAAAATAATAACAAATTCAGATTAATTTGTACTTAAATAGCAAAACATACCCAAAAATAAGATTTCTACTAAATAAATAGTCTAACTCGGCCTTACAATAGTAAAGATTATTAATACATACTCAAGATATTCACATTTGATAAATTAGGGTTTCAAATATAAACTCTTTTAAATATAACCGAAAATATGAAATTTCTACAAAATAATTGGTCAAAATCATGGTTAAGACAATAGGTAATCTAATTTTAGTGACAAAAATGAGTTTAAAAGCTTAAACATACCTTGTTTGTCAGAAAAAATGGTGAAAATGGTAGAAGAGGGAGACTTGGCCGCGGCTGGAAGTGAAGAGAGAAAAGGGCGAGTGGCTGCCGCCCTCGTTATTTTGGGTCTTTTATATAGGGCCTCTACCTCAGCGCCATATGGGCACCGAGAAAAATATATCACGGCACCTTATGGGCGCCGTGAAAGTTAAATACCACGACACTTTTTAGGTACTGTGGTAGATGTGTATCACAACGCCTTAGGCACCGTGAAAGTTATATCCAACGGCGCCCACTAGGCACCATTAAAGATCCTATACTACGGCGTTTTTTAGGTGCCGTAGTATTGCCCCGTTTATCACGGCGCTTCCGTACACGTACCATAATAGTACACATTTTTAGTTGATTCTTGATCTGATCTCAACTTTCACTTACTAATGGAAAATAGCCCATAATTCCCTATGTCTTATGTTCTACAATCTTCATTCACCATATATTCTCACCCCTGTTCAAAACAATCTACCATGGTTGATGCAAGGAATAGAAAACTACCCCCATGAAGAGTAACAGTGGTTGAAGCTACTAGGGTATGCAAAAAACTCTTTAATACGACCAACTCGAATAATCCGACCAACCTAATTAAAAGGTAACTCGAGTTTGAAATTAAGTTAATAAATACTAACTCAAAGTTACAATAGTCAAGTTAGACAGTTTTGACAACTCACTCAATGTAATCCAACTCGACTGAATAAGATTTATTCTTATTTTTTTTAATTTACTTTTAAATATATATTATATAAAAATAAAAAATATGGGAAAATAGTATAAAAAACACTAAAATTATACATATAAATACTAAGCCGAGTTAACCCAACCAACCCGACCAATTTATTGGCAGGTTACAAATTCAAAATTCTAAAATTGGGTGGGTTTTAGGCTGTAAAAATGCAATTAGACATTGATCGGGCGAGTTACTTACCTATCCTGACTGATACTCAGCCTTAGAAGCTGCAACTTGATCAACGAATGGCATGTTGGACGGTGCATCAACGTTTGGAAGGCTTTTTTTTTTTTTTGAAGTTGTGAAATGCATACTCATTTTCTTTTCTTTTTTCTCTTTCTTACATGCAGTACCCCAAGTTTAATCGTTCTTAATTACTTAAAAGAGGGGTAATTATGTCTTTTTAATTGGTCAATATTAAATTTGTAGAAATCTGAAATACCAATGTATTATTTTGCAAAATTGAAAAGTCAAGGTTTCTTTCAAAAAAACCAAAATTTAGGATATTTATTTGTGATTATCCTTTATTATTATTATTATTATTATTATTATTTTCTCTCCAAAGAATAGTGTTAGGAACAATTTGGAGCCTATTCACCATTTTTTTTCCTCTTTAGTTTCGCCAAACTACGAAAACTGACTAATCTATGCTAATTTGCGTAATTGTAGCACATTTGTGGTCAATAATGGATTGGAAAAGTAGCAAATCTAACGGTTCACTTCAATTTGCTGATTGAAAATACTCAGTTTTAAACCACCAGATAAATTAGTTTTATAAATAGTTTTATATGTAAAAAAATGTATTGTAGTGCATGGTTATTAGTTATTTTGTAATATTTATTGTAATATGTACTTATGATGTGTATATTTGTCTAATATAAGTTTGTTTTTGTTACTTGAAGCTAAATGAAGAGCATCTATAACTTTTTATTAAGCTACCTTACTTAAGATGTATGGTTGTGTTGTAATTTATTTAAAATAATATAGATTTTAAGATTGCTTCCATTTTGATTATTGTAACTTAAGTTTAAAATAATTAGGACTTCTAATTTGATTATAAGCTTTAAGTATGTTATTTTTGATTTAATATTTGGAATATGTTAAGAATGCTCTTTATGTATTATTATTTGGACTATGTTTTGTTTGATATAGGTACTATGTTAAGATTGTTCAAACCATGAAAACTGTCTAGATCGTACTACAAAATATAGGTGCAATCTTACTGGTTTGAGTGCCAATACAGACGGAACGGTCTGGCATATTGGCCAAATTACACCTGCGGTTTGGTTTATAGATTGATGTTCCAGACCAGCCATTAACAACCTACCAAAATTAGCTTTTGCCTACAATGTCTTCTCCCTCTTCTTCTTTCTTGTCGTATACCTTAAGTTTGTGTGACTTCATTGATTAATTATGGATGGTGCAAATCCATTTTTTGAAAGCAAATTAGAAGGAAAACAATTTTTTTAGGAAAAAAAAAAATTTGTTAAGGCTAAAAGAGACGATGAAAAAATCACTACCCAAAAATCATCTTCATATTCTTTATTACTCGTACTATCTAAGAAAACGTGATCTTTTATTTATTTTCTAATCATTAGTTCAAACTATAAAATATGAGAACTTGTAGTTTTATGAAGGCCAATTTGGTATTATTGTGTTGTACTATAGCTAAGGAAAAAAAAAGCACCTAGGTATTTGATAAATTTAATAAATCTATATTACAATTAATTGGTTTTGTAGATGCAAAATACTTATCTGACTTACATAAAGCTTGATCTCATATATGTTATGTATTTATCAATAGTGACACAACAATATCCCGGTATTCTAGGAAACAAACTATTATCTCTACTTTCTCAAATCATTATGAAATAATTGTACTTCATGAGGCAAGCCAAGAATGTGTATGTTGAGATCCATGATCCAACATATTCAAGAAATATGCAAATTAATTTCCATCAAACCAATTCCAATTGTGATACATGAGGATAATGCTGCATATATTGCTCAATTTAAAGGAGACTATATCAAAAGCGATAGAACTAAGTATATATAGCCCAAATTGCTCTTTGCACATGAATTTCAAAAGAAAGGTGATATCAATATTTAACAAATTCGCTTTAGTGAGAACTATTGGTAAATTGACCTAGCACTTAGGAAAATCATGCATGCATGCAGATATGAAAAATACTTGATCATATTATGAATACAGCGGAAAAATAGCGGATTTAAGTTTTAAAATTTTACATGAAAACAATTTTCATAACCATATAACACACATGCATCATATACAGGATCACATACAATATAAATCAAATCTAGATACAAAACCCTAGAGATGAGATTAGGGTTTACCTCTTATAGCGTGTTCCTCCTTAATCTCCTTATTGATAGTGATCAAACCTCCAACCCTAGATCTTCTTATCTATGCTCTTGCTCTTGGTTGATGAAGTAGGTGGGCACTAAGTCGAAACATTCGTTGGAGAATGATCAAGAATGCCTTCTTGATCCTATGGAATACTGGGACGTGAGATGGGACTGTGAGATAGTAGAAAACTTTTCTCTTCTCTCTTTCTCAGGCTTGGCCGTTTTTCTCTCTTTCTCCTTGTGTCTATGCGTGTGACTCTCTAAGAGCTACTGTGTAGTTTTTTTTCTCATATATCTTATATATATGGGACCAAAAACTGCTAGCCCTAGTCCAATTAGGATTGGGCTTGTTCTTCAATTTGGGCTTTGGGTGTATTTTTATAAATATGTCCAACTCATGAAACTTATTTATAAAAATACCAACTTCTATATAGAATCATTATTTTACACAATTTCATGAAACTAATTTCACAAATACCACTAACCAATTAATGAGCTTAATTGAGCTAGACAAGAGACCTAATGGATCCAAATAATCTAAGCTCCAACAATATGATAAATACATAATAACTATTATTATGGTATTTATATAAATATTATTAGTAAATTGGACACTCCACTAAAGGCCCAATACTGCACTCTTAGATTAAATGTCATGCTTTTTATAGAGATTTAATCAACTAACCTTGATTAACCAATCCATCTAGTATATTCTATACCACATATATAATCCCTAGACAATGCCGTAGTTGGATAAGTGAAATTACCGTAATATCCCTCCAATACCTATTTACCTTTAAGTTACCATCTTTCTATCAAGGAATAATATTATCGATAATTTTGTCTAATATCAAGGAATAATATTGTCGATAATTTTGTTCTCAATGGCCATTTAGACAAAATTATCAACCAATTCACAAAGTAAACACTAAGATCTTAGATTTAATTATTCCATGAATCCTGAAAGAACCTAAAGTAGTATTAATGTATAGCGTCATTAACTATTTGGTGTTCCCATCAATTCATGAGCCATAACCTCCAATATACCAGAGTTCACCTCTAATTTCATAGAGGTTAGTCTTTTAACAAATCAAAAGGCTATAACTCATGAAAGTAAGTCCAGTCAAATATCAAGGATTAAGATTTATATGCTAAGAGCTAGTTTGTGATAATATAAGAAATGAACTCCAATTCTTTATATTACCTAGTCCAGTTTAACACACATAACTTGTTTATATTGTATTAGTGTTTCTATCAGAAGTTAGATACTTCAATGATTTGAGACACATCATTCCCGTTGAGATAGACAAACACTACAACCTATAGTAAATAAAGTATTCCATCTTTATTTACAGATTGTAAATTACTTCATTTAGACTTAAATGAAGAAACAAGTCTCTCCATAATTGACACTTAATCATGTTTGTTTCTTTATATACATATAAAGTCATGGAATCTTTTTCAAATGAATAAACTATTCAACTAAGATAGTTTAATCTAGCAAATATCATAATTTCATATAAAAGAAAGTTATTTATACTCAAAAGGGTAAAATTGAAAATCTGCTTTTTAGGGTAAAATTCTAATAAGAACTTGGCAGATCTATTCACAAAATCATTCCTTATTACATTATTCAAGAATTTGGTGCATAAAATTGTAATGCGCCTATTCAAAAAACTTTAAGTGAATTAGTCATGTTTACATGAGGGGAGATAGTCATGTGTATACTCTTTTTTTCTTAGCTAAGATTTTGTCTCATTGGGTTTTCCTATAAGGTTTTTAATAAAGCACTCTTCAAAGCATAACAGGAATAAAAATGATGTACTCTTTTTCCTTTACTTGGATTTTTCTCCCACATGACTTTTTCCTAATAAGGTTTTAACGAGTCATATCCTTGTATAATGAATATCTAAGAGGGAGTATTGTGGATCTTTGTATTTAAATGCCATTATTGTGGAGTATTTTACAAACCTAATCCCAAGCCCAAAATTCATTGAATGATAGAGATTTAGCAAAATGAATTTATGGATATAATTTGGTACAATATATAATTTACTTTAACAAATATATAGATATATCTTGCTTAAATAAATACGTGGCTATAGTTCACCCAAATAAATGAATAATTTTAATTCATTCACTGAATAGAAATATTTGTAAAAAATTATAAACATATGACTATAGTTCATCCAAAAAATAAATAATTTAATTCATTCACCAATGCCCTATAAATAGAGATTTGTAAGAGTTAATCATAATTCATTATCTCATATCTAGTTATTTGAGTTGCTATTCTTTAGGCTATAATATATTCTGTATTATTTACAACAGGATATATTATATATATCCATACAATCATTGATTATATTTGCAGTGCAAATGCGTAAATGATTGTCTTATTAATGCGTTTCTAATTCTAGGCATAGTAACAACAGAGACGATCCATACTTCTGGCAGTGGATTCGGGTTGTTGTCGCAGAAACATAGCATGGGTAGCCAACAACGCAGTGGATGCACTAGTAGTCGATGCTAATGGGCGGCTGTTAGACCAGAAGGGCATGGGAAAGGATGTGTTTTGGGCGATCAGAAGAGGAGGAGGTAGGGTTTGGGGTATCAGGGCTGAAAATAAAAACCGACAAACCGAAACCGCCCGACAAACCGAATGGTCGGTGCTACATCATAACCGAAATTTTCGGTTTTAAAAACTGATCGAGTTGAGGAATTGGTCGGTCGGTTCGGTTTCGGTTTCCGATATTTCCATTATTCGGTCACCGAAACCGATCGACTTTCTTATTGAATTATTCTACACGCTTTTATTTATATATTATATACATATATATATATATATACGTTAAGTTCATTCATATATTAAAATATGTGAATAAAATTTTATATAGCATTTAAAAACCTTTTTGTTTTTGTTTTAGTTCAGACTTTCACTCTTTCAGCACAAAACTAAACCCTAGCCGTCGTTCTTACTTTCTCATTCTCTCTAATTGGGTTACTCTGAGTCTTACTGCTCAGTGCCGACTCTCCCTTCCCCACCTGATCTTCACATTGACTCCTCTCGGCATCCTCCCTCGCAGGCCTTTGCCGAATCGCACCCACCACCCGCACCTAACAATCATCGACTCGCCCCTGGCAATCGCGGCTGCTAACTCGCCCTTGAACCTCACGACCACCGCCTCTGCACAGGAGACCAATGTCTTTATTTGGGCTTTGTTAAACTTAAATTATTTTTGTATGAGATTTCAGATTTGTTTGGTGTTCAAAGCTTGGTGCATGCGTGGTTATGATTATCCTAATATCTTTTCTAAAAGTTTTTACTTTTTTCAAGACCTCTGTTAATCTTATAAGTCTGCTATTAAGAAATTAGAAAGCTTTAACGACCAATGCATATAAGTCTAGGAGCATTATTCTTTAATATAATGATTTCTTTGACCAAATCACCAAATGAACGTCATTTTCTATGTATTATTTATTTAATGTTTAATGATTATTTAATAAATTAATCTTAGCCTTTTCTAATAGTTGTATATACTTTGATTAATGTAGCTCTCATTTCTTAGCTGTTTACATCATTTTCTGAAAGACTAAAACAGTAATTGCTATGTTTGTTTATCTTTTAATTTTCTAGATTCTTTTGTGTTGATGGTTTTTTTTTTTTTTTTAAATTTACTTGCAATACAATAGAATTGATAATTTGTTTTTTGCACATCGCGTTTTAATTGAAAATATGATGGACCTTGATACTTTACATAACAAGCATGATCCTGTAGATGTTGAATCAAGTTCCAACGATGAGGAGGGTGATGAAAGTGAGAGTTCAGTTAGTTCAGATAGTAAGAAGGAAAAGAATGGGAAAAAAGGGAAGAAGGGGGGGGGAAAAAAAAAAAGAGTAAAGAGAAGCCTAATTCTAAGAAAAGACAAAAAAGAGTCGTCTGGGATCATTTTACTATTATTAATAAGGGTGCAAAAAATCAAAGAGCTGCTTGTAATTATTGTGGTGTTGATTATGCGGGTGAAACAAAAAGAAATAGAACTAGCACAATGAAGGCTCATATAGAATATCAATGTGAGAAATATCCTCGTAGAGGTGAAGACAAAAAACAAAAGGTGTTGTCATAAAAAAAAAAAAACTATTGGGGATATTGACGAGGAGTGTGCTAGTAGCTTAGTTGCAGTGGCTTGGAGTAAAGAAGAGGCAAGCCTTGGTTAAGTACATTGTTTTAGATGAGTTACCTGTTAGGCATGTTGAAGGTGAAGGTTTTAGACAATTTTGTCTGTATATGCAACCAAAGTTTGAACCACCCACTAGGATAACTGTTGCCAAGGACATTTATTAGTTGTTTTTATTGGAAAAAGAAAATTTGAAGAAGATTTCAGGAAATCAAAGGATATGTGTTACCACAGATACATGGACATCAATCCAAAATATTAATTATATGTGTCTAACAACACATTGGATTATAGGGATTGGAGATTACAAAAGAGAATTATAAATTTTGTCCAAATCCCTAGTCATGAAGGGGAAACGGTCTCACAAGAATTGTTAATTGCTTAAGTGCTTGGGGAGCGTTGAAACTTTTTACAATTACTGTGGATCATGCAGCTACTAATAGTGTTGCATTAGACAAGTTGAAGAAAAAATTGGAGGGGAAAAAAGATGGTATGATTTTGAAGGGAAAGTTTCTACACATGAGGTGTGTTTGTCATATATCATAAACTTGATTGTGCGAGATGGCTTGATTGAGCTGGATTTTTCGATTGCAAGTACTCGTAATACTGTTAGGTATGTTAGATCCTCGCCTGGACGTTTGAAAAGGTTTAAGGAGCTTGTTTATGAGGATAATATTGAATCCAAGTCTCTTTTATGCTTGGATGTGCAAGTAGGTGAAATTCCACCTACTTTATCTGGGAAACTACAATAAAATTTCAGAAGACATTTGAGAGATTAGTGGAGGATTTGAACTTTTCTAGCTATTTTGATAAGCGATTAAGTGGAGAAAAAGTAGAAGGTCCACCACAAGATGTAGATTGAGAGAATGCAAATTTATTGTCAGATTTTTGAAAACATTTTATACGATGACATTAAAATTCAGTGGATCATTGTATTCTACCTCAAACTTGTACTTGGATGAAATTTCTGACGTTCAACGATCTTTGCATCGTCTATCTAGCACTCCTGATAATCTTTTATGTAAGATGGTTATAGACATGCATAAAAAGTTTACCAAATATTGGGGGAGTATTGATAAATTAAATCTTGTGTTGATTCTTGGCATGGTGTTAGATCCGAGGTACAAGTTGGGGTATACTAGACATTGTCTTAACTTTATGTTTGAGAAAGATGATGTTGATACATTGATAAAGTCAACTAAATAGACATTGCATGATATGTTTATTGAGTACAATGACAAGTTATCTCCTACTACATCTACTACTAGCTCACAAATACCTCCTAAATTTTCAAGTAGTAGTTCATCTTTTTTATCCATCGAGCCTTTGGAGACATAAAATGAGTCAGAAGCTAATGTTAAGCAGTTGTATTTGATGTAACAAGCAGCAAATTTTGGAGAGGGAAAAAATGAAGTTTATAAGTATTTGATGGAATCACAGGAGGATCCATTTACTGAGAACTTTGATATCTTGGGCTAGTGGAAAGCAAGAACAAGGCAGTATGTTGTATTATCTCAGATTGCGAGAGATGTGTTGGCTGCCCCAGTATCGACAGTTGCTTCAGAATCGGCTTTATGTAGAGGAGGGTTCTACTATCACACATGAGTCCCAACTGACTCAGTGAGGGGTTAATATGATTTTGAATGTTTTTTTTTTNGACTATTAGACTTTGAATGTTGTAATTGTGATTTAAGTATTTATTTTTCAATTAGGCCCAAAAAGAAATTGCAGTACGATTGGAATTTTGAATTTGAAGAAAGAAATAAATAAAGCTTAGAAAATTAGCATTTTGTCATTAAAAGTTCAAAAATTAGGCCCAAATTGGAAATTTATTGTTATAAATATGCCCAAATCGAAAAAATTGACCGAAATCGATCGAAAACTAACTTGTCAGTTTCGGGTGGTTTCTTATTTTCAAATGGTCATTTCGGTTTTTATAATGTCAAAATTGAAATGTTTGGTTCGGTGAAAAATTTAGTGAAAACCGACCAAATTTCACCCCTATGGGCATCATCTACGCTTGGAAAATTGATTTGATTAAACTCCCACCCACTATAACTGCCTTGGTCGTGTTTAAACAAGGCACCATAAATCAACTAGCAAAGCTAGTAGCCAAGTGGCAAGCAGTCGCTCCTAACTTAAAAGATGATTTTTATCTCCCATGTTTTGTTGGTGTTGGCTTGCCTGAGGCTTCAAGCATCGGCATGTCAGCTACGTTCAAAGGACTTTATTTGGAACCTAACACCAATGCCCTATCTCCATCGAGATTTTCCAGAGTTAGGTACTATAGAACTGTTAGGAGATCGGCTTTGCGGAAACGATAACACACAACTAAAATACGAGTTGAGAAAATTTGGGTAAAATGAAAAAAATAAGGCACGTAAAAGAATTAACGTAGTTCACCCAATTTAGACTATGCCCACGGATAAGACTGTGAAGAATTTCACTATGAAAAGGAGATTACAACTCACTTCTCTCTAAATACAAAGAGAGAACAAATGAACCTCTCTCTCTACACTCTCTATAAATAATTTAGGAAAAAATAAGTGGGATACTAAGAGGAATTCCTAGGTTTGAATTCTCTTTTAGAAAGGAATAGGATTTAGAATTGGATGCAAAACAAGTGATGAAGCCCTGGCGTGAACATCATCTTTTATTATTGCTATTAGAGCTGCTCTTTTTACTATTGTTATTGCGGCTATCCTTTTAACTATTCCTATTATAACTGTCCTTTTTACTATTCCTATTGCGGCTTCCTTTTTTACTGTTCCTATTGCGGTTGCCTTTTCATTGTTCATATTGCGGCTGATTGGTGAGCTGCAATTATTGATTTGTTCAACATTCTCCCACTTGAAGATTTGATTTTAATCATGTCTTCACACTTGATAAATCTCTCTTTTCTTCCCTTGTCAGCATATATTTCTGCTAGGTCATATAAGGATTTACACCATTAAAACTTGTCAGTGTTAATTGGTTTGGTAAAAGCTCTCTGTCCTAGTTGCGAAATTGGTATCTCCAAGACAAGACATACTTTAAGGTGAAATCAGACTAAGTACGAACACCAATTTCGTATGCAGGCATAAGGCTTGCCCTGCGCCTACTCAAGAAGGAATACAAAGTGTATAGGTTTTTGATCCTTATGGTGGGATCATGGATCACATAAGCACTGATCTATAGCTTTTCTACACCGAAAGGTAACATGTGTTCGATTCAATACCGGGTCGGATGGCGGCAACAAGACGATGACAAAAGAAAAGACTATATGAATTGGATAAGAATGTTATATAATGCAATGGCTCCCTATGTTTCATGTAGCCCGAGGGCCGCTTATGTTAACTGCATAGATTTTGATATTGGAGTGATGGTCACGGATCAGCTGTTACCTAATGCTATCAATCCAAACCATGCGTTAGGGTTTAGGGCGAGAAGTGCTTCATGAATAACTTTGATAGGTTGGTTCTAGCCAAAATACTAATAGATCCTCACAATATTTTCAGTCATCAAAAAAAAAAAAATTCCTCAAACGTATTTGCTTAGTCTCGGTGCGCATTAAAAATAGATATATATATATATATATATATTTGCTAATTTAATATGTATTTTTTTAACTTATATGTCTGTATTTTTTTTGCTGCAAGCATTACACTCAAGTTCAGGGGTGGCCGGGATCTGATTTGAAGGAGAATTTTGAAACAAAATAAAAGTGTAAAACATATACTTGTGCTACAGATAACAAAACATGCATACTGATCTAAGTAGCATATGCTTGATGTCCCAATTATTATCTCATTTAATAATGAAATTCTTTAATTTCGTTATTTTTTTATACTTTTTCTCATTTGTAAATCAAATTTTCATAATAATTTTTTTTTTTTTCAAGAACGCACTTCATCCTTTAACTCTAGCTAAAATACATATACTGAGCTAAAATGGATATACATGAGGTCTCAATTATTATACCAAATTTTTAATACTAATATATATGACATGTGATTTATCACAATTTAATTAGTGTATTAAAATTTATTATAAATAAAATTAATATTATCATCAATTCAATGATGACAAATCATATGTCACATATTTTGGTATAAAAAAAATTAGTATAATAATTAAGAAAATTCTTGCCACAACAATTAATTTGAAGGGCAAAACTCAACAAACGCCAACAATTTGGGAAAAAAATAATAATTTATCCAAAAAAAAAAAAACCCTCAAATTATACAGTTACACGCCATTTGCATTTCCTTTACATTTCTATCACTCTCACCTTGTTTCTTGCTTTGTTTCTTCACTCTCTACCAAACATAGCTTGTCACACCTTCGCAAAAGAGACGAAAAGGCCATTGGATTTGATGGATAAACTAACGAGAGAGTAGTGTCATTGTCACAACAACAACCAGTGGAGAATTTTTCTTTCTCAATCAGGCAATCAGCCGAAAGCAATACCCGATTTATCTTGTGGGCCCCACCTCAAAGTCCCCCTCACTTCTCCCGATTCCCATTCGCTCGACCCAATCCGACCCAACCAAACCAAACCAAACCAAACCAAACCAAACCAAACATTAGAAAGAAAACAAAAAACGAAAGAAAAACTCGTCCTTCTTTTACATCTTAATTCCCCGCCAACCTCACCTCTCTCTCTCTCTCTCTCTCTCTCTTTCTCATTTTCTTTTCTCGAGAAAATGGAGGTCGACGACGATCGCCTCGCCGAGTTGAACCCTAAGACTAGGACCTGCGTCGTTCTCGGCGGACGAGGCTTCATCGGGAGATCGCTCGTCCTCCGCCTCTTGAAACTCGGCAAGTGGATCGTCCGAATCGCCGATTCCGCTCACTCCATCCACCTCGATCCTTCCGAGCGCGACTCGCTCCTTTCTCACGCTCTCGCCTCTAGCCGAGCCTCGTACCACCACGTCGACGTTCGCGACAAGTCTCTGGTCCTCAAAGGTAAATTTTTGGAATTTGCATTGGATTTCTTTTATGTGTTTGAGCCTTTCCTGGAAAATGCGAGAAAATTTCAAGTTCATCTGTGAAATGTGATGAGATTACTGGATCATGTGGTTAAATTTTGAGCCGTATGCTTTTTTTTTTTTTTTTGGGGGGGGGGGGCCCGGGGGGGTTTTTTTTTTTTTTTTTGTGTTGAAAATTGAAACTTTTTGTGAGAAGAAATTTTTCTTTCTTTTTTTTTTTAAAAAAAAAAAAAAAGAAAATTTGTTTGTGTGTTGTTTTGTAAGGGAAAACAATTTGCTATCAAATAGAAGAGTTTTCTAATTATTTAACATTTTGAATTGATTGCAGAGCCATGAATTCAGAATCACTTTATTTTATAACGCACTGTTATGCCCTTGAGTTTTCTATTGTAACTTATACGTACAATGAAAATTATGCTGTGTCGCTCAACTTTAGTGTAAGTGTAACTATTACTAAAAAGGGATTATTTTCTTTTCCCAGAATTTTTTGTTTCAAGAAAATGAAATGTTACTACCACATTTAAGTGTTTTCATTTAAATTGTTTTGTCATGGCTTCCACTGCTTTTTCTTGCTAGCTATTTTGAGGAAACTTTTTACCTGTATTCATGTGATATTGAGTATTTAACAGGGGTTAAGATATACCGCTGATGAGAAAATATACGCCTTTGCAGCTGTTGAAGGTTCTTCTGTTGTTTTCTACTTGGATCATGTTGATTTACATTCGGATGACTTTTATCTTTGCTACACGATTATAGTTCAAGGTAAACCTTAAAAATCCATATTAATTGGCCCCAAAACACTTTTGAATGAAGTGATGATTGTATGCATCTTGGTCTTGTAGGTGCAAAAAATATCATCAGTGCTTGTCGAGAGTCCAAAGTAAGAAGGTTAATATACAACAGTTCTGTAGATGTGGTTTTTGATGGTTCACGTGATATAATTAATGGAGATGAATCATTGCCATACCCTTGTAAAGTATGTTAGTTCCAAATGTCTCCTTTGACTGTTCAGTAAACCATTATATATTTAATCTCTGCTGAGGTTCTGTACTGACATCGTTATGTTTTGTTTAATACAGTTTGGGCATATCTTGAGTGACCTTAAGGCTCAAGCAGAAGCACTTATCCTGTTTGCTAACAATACTGATGGCCTTTTAACGTGTGCACTTCGTCCTTGCAATGTATTTGGACCAGGGGACACAAATCTTGTGCCATTTTTCGTGAGCTTGGCAAGATCCGGTTTGACAAAGGTTTGAAAGAAAATTTTCCCATTCCATGCTATATACCATTTGAGATCTGTTTCAATATTAATGGATTGGTTAATCTAATAATTCCTTCTCATAATTTTGTCATGTACACACTGTCTCGCGTACCCTTGTTTGTTTTTGTCTTTCCTTTTGTAATTTTGCTTGATAAAAGTATAGTTAGCAACCTAACTTGATGGAGATTATTCTTGAATATGCTGTAAGATGGTTTGTCTAGTTGCTATGTTGTTTAGAATTGTTGTCCTTCCTCAGCCTAAGATCTGTATGCTCATAATTAATCTTCTTTTTTTAAAAAAAATAATAATAACAAGATTTTCATTTCAGTTTATTATAGGGAGTGGTGAAAACATGTCAGACTTTACCTATGTTGAGAATGTCTCTCATGCCCATGTTTGTGCAGAGGAAGCTCTAGATTTTCGGATGGCCTCTGTTGCTGGGAAGGTACTCTGGCAGTTGAGTCTTCATATTTAAAGTATTTTATTTTTGTTTTATTTTATTTTTAAAATTTTTCCTGTTGTGTGAATGGTTCTGCATGTAACCACTCTGTTGTCTTCAATTTTTAGGCCTTTTTTATCTCAAATCTTGATCCTGTGAGGTTCTGGGATTTTTTATCATTTATTTCAGAAGGCCTCGGATATCAAAGGTGAGCATCACTATATCATTCTCTGACAGACTTTCTATCCCTTTAATTGATATATTGTTGCATTACCAGCAGAAAACGTGCAGCTAACATGAATAATGACATTATCATATTTGTACATGTTATAGCTCTAGACGTGCTACCTGATCAGGTACTTTAGTGTGATGAGGTTTCATTATGATGCTCACATCATAGTTCCCTCAGTTGCTAATTTTACTGAGATCACTAACGTGCTGCCTTATTTTGACTGCAGACCACTAATTAAACTCCCAGCGTGGATGGTTTGGCAAATTATATTGTTCATAAAATGGGCGCATAGAAAGTGGGGCTTCTTAAAAGGCAATCCTTGTGTGTTACACTATGTTCAACTAGCCTCACGCTCAAGAACTTTCAACTGTTCTGCAGCTCAAAAACATGTCGGGTACTCACCAGGGGTCTCCCTTGAAGTAAGTTTTGTTCCTCTCTTCTTGTTTTTTTAATGTATTTTCTTTATGCTATTATAATTTATCAAATGTTTAAGAAATAGTTACAGGAAACGTAAAAAATGTTCTCTTGAATTTTTTTGGACAAAAATTTAGTCACCCGATTTGACTTTTGTAAAATATCTGGTTGAAAAATTGTCTACTTTTGTCCGAATTTTTATTTCTCTTTCTGCATATAATATTTGTTATCTATTTCTTGAGATGTTAGCTTTTTCTTTAGCTAGTATGTCAAGTAATTTATTCTCAGCTTTTAAAGCTGTTGTGGGCTCTTATGCCACTTTCTTTGTTTAATTCAAAATATTCCCAGTGGAACAACACATTAAATGTTGATGTATATATGACTCAAGCACATAGCAAACTGATATGAAGTTGATCATATGTTCTTTTTTCTCTCTTTACAAGGCATGAAATTTACTGTGTCTGTTTGTTGGTCACTGAACTTGCAGGAAGGTGTCTCACTAACCATTAGATCATTCTTGCATATGTCAAATGACATGTCTTTCTCAAGATACTGTAATTGTGATGAACCTTCAAAAGTGGAGAAGCTGCTAGGCAGCGGAAAAGGTAGGAAGTTAGTTGTTCTGGTACTTCATATCAGGCTTTTTGTTCGAACTATTTTTTATCTGCCTCATATTATGCGTAGTCTTTTCTCCCCCACTGCACATTAAACCCTGTAGAGCATCCTTTGATGAAATTGTTTTGTTATCCAGTTCATCATAGACTGTAACTCATGCCCAGTAGACCTTTGGCTGTTTACATAAGGGTATTGCTTTCTTTGGATTTTGATTAAGTGGTCCATATTCAGCCTAGATGTAATCATCTTTTTTCTCTTTAAGAAGACTCGGCCAACTGTGCTCTGTGGAGTTCAGACACCACAATAATTGCCCTCTACTCTCATGGGTTAACAATTATTTTGAGTTGCAAGCTAATAATTGTTTATCAGTTGATACATGGTATCGTTAGATATTTATTTGTTCCTAGTCTTTCCTTAGAATGAGGGAGGAGAACAGTATAAACAAAATGCACAAATGGGAATCTCAAAAGGACACAAGTGTTTAGCATTTATCCAGCATACAGAGTATAGATTAGAATTTCTAGTGAAGTGTCTAAGAACTCATAAATTGCATTATTTGGTTTCCATAATTCATTCAGTTCTGCTTGTAAAATTGACATGGAACTATGTTATTACAGTTGCAGATATTTTGCTGTGGCGTGATGAGAAGAAATCATTTACATGTTTCCTTGCTCTTGTTCTGCTGTTTAACTGGTTTTTCCTTTCTGGAAGAACATTTGCTGATTCTGTGGCCAGGCTTTTGCTTCTACTTTCAATTACTCTTTTTGGATATGGTGTTTTACCAAAAAACCTGTAAGTATTGATGTTTGTGAAAGCACGAGATTCTATGTTCTCTATTTCAGTTTGGAAACCTTTTTAAGATCTTCGAATTTTTGAAAGATCTCTGTCCCTTTATTGTTCTTCTTTTCCTCATATTTTTCCTTTTTTTTTTTTTTCTCTTTTTCTCTTTCTTTTACAATGAGAAGAAATTATTTCAGAATTTTCCAGAGGAATGAAAGTAGCCAACATAGGTCCTATGCCTGTACATTTTATATGGTTCCAACAGATATCAGTACCCATTTTATTACCAAAACTTGTGTCGAAGAATTATGATTGTTTAGTGTTTGACTTCCTTCCAGCTGGCAAAGAAGTAAAAAGAGTTTATTCTTTGCTGCTTCTGGAACTTCTGAACATATGGTGGCTTTGGTCTATTTTTGTGCAAAAACCTTTTTATCATCAAGTGATTTTCCAACACAATAGGAGTCTGGTGGTCCTTATCTGTTCTGTTTGCGCCATAGGTATGCCATCCCCATTTATATGTGCAGGGACTGTGTTCCGAGTGAATTATATTCATCATTCAATACCTTCTTATTTTATGTGTTCTTTTGGGGAGAGTTCAAATTTCCTTTGACCATTTATTTGCGTACTTTTCTTCTATCACTCTTGACATTTATAAGAACATTTACCTTCTGGTGTCTTACTGATATAATGTTTTAATGTTTATTGTGCTCTGTTGTTTTGGTATTTATACCATGTATACTGACCATTATGCCATTGCGACAGATTTGGTTTCACTGTAAAGAGGTTGTCTATGTCTTATTTTGAGATCCCTGAAGTGATTGTAAAAGATTCAGTTACAGCTATTGTGCATCTGTGGAACAGAGGGTTTCGTTGTATAAGATCTTTGGCACAAGGACAGGATTGGAAAATTTTCTTTAAGGTATGAACTCTATAATAGTTTTTATGCTGTTTTATTGCATGATATCTCTATGTACTTCGTGTTTTATGCAACCTATCATAACAAATTTTTTTTCTAGCATGGCATATTAAATCTGGCAAAAGTACTTACGCAGGTAGATGCTTGACCACACAATAATCATTAGGCGGTGAATATTGTACTTCTTATCTTTCTTATAAAAGTTGTGTTGTCGCAATATCAAATATTCATGCTTTTGAGTTTTACCTGATTTATAATAAATGTTTGAAAATGGTGTAGAGCCTTGTGATATTTACCACAAACAAATAATCTTTGATGAAGAAGCCAAACTAGCATTTCTTACCCTTGTAACATTTGCAATCATTAACCTGTTGGTTAACGCAAGACCCAAGTGGTTTGTTTTCAGTGGGTGCATATTACATGCATAAAAGGTTATACAGTGTATCCTCATTTAAGATCAAGAAGTACCTCATTAGCTGATGAATCTTCATTTTGAATTTGTAGATTTTTTTTATGGGCTAAAACTTCACGAATAGACAAAATGTTCATGTAATGTGGTATTCTTTTTGGGAACATAGAACCTTGCAGCCATAAATTTGGGTCTTTTGGTGGGCCAGTTGCTCACTTACAAATTGTCTCAAACCACAACACCACACACACAGTAAGAAATCAAAACAAAATAAGAGTAGCATCGCATGGTGAATCAGACTCATGCGACGGCAAAACAAATCTCTGTTTCTGATGTTTTGGGTAAATTTTCTTGAAATCCTAGAGCTCTCTCCTAGGGAATCAGATTGTCTACTGAAAATTGTCATTTCTACAAATCTGGATGTAATTGTAAGCAGATGGATTTCAGTTCAATCCAATTTTTTGTGTTCCTAAACCTTTGTCAACATGAAGATGAGAATTTATAGCTGAAACAGCATTATTAGTTCTCTGGAACTTACCTCCTTAGACTTTTTTTCCTTTGCTAACTGCATCGTATTGTTTCTGTTGTCACTGCAGGTTGCAGCTTCTGTATATTTTCTGAAGTTATCTTTACAGTCCTTGGCTATGACTATTGGTATAGGTAAGGAACCGCTAGTCCACTTGTTTTGGTGCGTGAGAGTTCGTTTATTGATTTCTTGCTTTCTACAATTCTACCTCATGTTAACTTATTGAAACAAATCGCAGCTCTGGCATTTGCATTCACTGCATTTTTTGTTTACGAGCAATATGAATCTGAAATAGACGGAGTAGCAAAGCTTCTATACAGCTGTGTAAAGGAATTAATGGGATTATTGAAAAGGAACCTACCTCCTTCTGTTGCATCAGTTCTTTGTAACAGCAAAATCCCTCATCAAGATAAGAGTCCTGCTGCAGTACGGCATTGGAAATAGCTGTTAAAAGCACTCTGATTCTTCTTTTTTTTTTTTTATTATTACTACTTTATTATTATTATTATTATTATTATTTTTATCGATGCTAATACCCGATGAACTAGGTTACTTAGGCTGTATTGTATATAGAGATGGGGTACATCCCCACCAAGAGGGAGAGAGATGAGGTTCTGTTCGGTTCAGTAGACTCTTGGCCATTCCTTACTTTCATTAATGTCAAGTTCGGAAACCGCTATGGCAAACCCTTGACCCCCTACGAGTGAAAATGTGTGATTTGATTGGGTCTTAGAAATTTCATAAATCAGTAAAGAACTACAGTCACCATGCAGCAACAAGGAAAAAGATGTGTTTTATCTTTGATATCTACTATCCGAGAGGGCTGGATTTTGGATCCTTCCAACTCGGAACAATGTGGCATGGAGTAAAGTAGGATCCTCGTGGATCAATGCGCTTATAGATTATAGAGTAGTCCTAAATATCTTTGGTACTCAGTACCAATCTAATGTGATTACAGAATATAGGTGATTTTATCAGCGAGTTTTTACCGTGTTGGTTTTAAAAGCACGAGAACTAATAATTTTTTTCTCCACTATTGTTGTATGCTCCATGTAAGTGCTCCAGGCACCAAATTTTCTATTTTCTATATCCGTTTCAAGGACTTGTTTGGGAACTCTTTCTTTCCTTTCATTAATGTCCTCCTAAACGTGCGGTATTATCCAGAACAAGTTAACCACTCATTTTCTCCTGTCATTAGTGGACTGAACTACTGAAGAAAGTATGTCATTGTCAAAAGTTTCTTTTCAAGGAAAGGAAACAATAATATATATATATATATATATATATATATATATATATATATGTTGTTGGTGTGTTCTTCTACCGTATTCAGTGTTGTCACCTGCAAGATTCTCTAATGTTTAATTTAGATATTTTTCTCAAAAGATAAGGAAAAAAAAATGGTAAAGATAGCAATTCAATTCTTTTCTAAAAAATATGCCATATATATATATATATGTCCTGAAACCAAGTCCCCTGTGGCCCTTAATTTCAAGACCAATTACCTCTTTTTTTCTCGTTATGTGCTCCGGAAATTTTGGATTATGGATGCTGCAATTTCTTTTGATTTGGCATTGCTTGCTTATCGCGATTTATTCTGATATGTGCCTATACCGGACGAGATTATGGTTGTCTGTAGCTTTGTGAGGTGGTTTGTCACAACCCAAAATTCGGGCTAGTGGCAAAAGGGGAATTTCACAAGAATGAGAAATTCTTTAATTTATTTGAAAACATCTAAAAGTTATAGTTTTATAAAACAGTCCATTTTAAATAAAATAAAATATTTAGAATTTCGTTCTGTAAACATCTTCCACAGTTCGTATACACCATTAAACATAAATCAAAAAAACACCGAAAAGATATAAATCAAATATATATTCAAACATCATCATCATCTACGTCAGAACAGATATCAGAATAACATATATAAGTTTACAGACAAAAATGGAAAGTAGCAATCTTGGTTCAATACTAAAACAAAACTCAAACAATCCAAACACCATAATAGCAAACTTCAAGCATTACCAAGATAATGAATTACAATCTTGATGGCCTCTTACTCCTCTTGATCTCCGAGATCATACTGGACACCACATGAAGAAGGGAGGAAGGGAGTGAGCATAAAATGCCAAGTAGGAAGAACAATTACCTCGATTAAAAATATTTTAGTGATGGAAAGCTCCTGCATAGTTAGTTTAAATCCAATACATACATATATGATAATCCAAAACAGGAATTCGTCACGTATATGTATAAGCAAATCAATATAATCAAAACCATTCAATTCATATGCATATGACATAAATCAACCCATACTCATGAGCTCACATCCTCTCATCTGTGGAAACCCAGGATGATGGTACTAAGTATACCTAACAGCCTGCTTGACACCTAAGCCTATACCTGGAGGGGACACCCATGTGTCGCCTACTAAACCTGAAGGGGCAATCGAATTACCTGCGCCTACCAAATAGGGAGGTAATCAGAAGTAACAAAACCCCATGCGAGTTTACGGACTCTACACCGACGGTGAGGTATGCAACGCCACACTGTAAACCCACGGTGCTTATGTATGATCCTATAATACGTGCAACACAGAACTGAAGTGTGAAAATAATCGTACTTTGATTTTTCAATAAAATAAGTATATTAGGTTTTTATAGAAAAATGGGCAGCACAACAGCCTTGTTTTTGATATACCCAAAATAATCTGCACTTAGAAAAATCCTCAAAGCAATATAGTATATATATGTATATCATACTATCACAGTCCATCACATATGTTTAAGAAAACCAAAAACTACGTTTGTTCTCATATGTTGCAGAAAATAAGTTTTATTCGAAAATAGTATAAAACGGAGGTAACAGAATCCCTACCTCACAAGAATACCGATACCACACTATTGAATCCTCAAGGCGTCGTCGATAATCATCTAGAGGGTCGAGAACCAATTCTAAACCCTTGATCGTCTTCTTGTGAAAAACTAACTTCTTAACAGAGCTTCAATTCCATAAATGGACCTCTTTACTGAATTCCTAGCACCCAAAATAGCTAGATTAGACATATAATTTATCCAATTCGGGTCCGGGCCCACACCGGACTAGTGGCACATAAATCAAGATAAATCTCGACCGTCCGATCTCGATTTCTATGCCGATCACCAAACATAGGCAATATATATATATATCAAACTTCTCCATTTTCCAAGTACAATCCAAAAATGACAACAAAAACACAATCCAATGGCTGGATCAAAAAGTTAACTCAAGCTTGAAATATTCCAAAAATGGCAACTTTTGATTCGGCAATTGTGGGGTTAAGATATATATATATCTTGAGCTTCCTCTCGACGAGACGAATCTAACGAGCCCGGTTAGAGGTCAACTGCAAGCCGGAATTATCGCCGGTGACGAGAAATCTGAAACGGCCGAAAATGGTGTTTTCTGGCGAGCAGGCCTCGGCAGTGGCTAGCGACGGTCGGCAAAGCTCCCTGGCGGCACGGCGAGCTTGCCTCAAATGGTTGGCAAGCCGAACGACGACCTGGGCGGCGGCGCGACCCTCGTCGGTCCTTCTGCCGAAAGTGAGTAGAGAGAGAAAGAGAGCGCCGGTGAAGAGAGAGAGAGTGACTGGGAAAAAGGAACCCACATGAGTGGGAATTTATAGGACTGTGCAATTTTTCAAAAAGTTTCACTATAGTCCCCGATTCCCAAATCTCTATCAATTTCGTCCCCTAAAATTTGTAATTTAGTCATTCTGCACAAAACTTTTGCAAATTAATTCACACAATATAATACCCGGTAAAATGTCCAAATTACCCTCCCAAAAATTCGAGTTTTTACATTCTCCCCTCCTTAAAAGAATTTTGCCCCGAAATTCTAAATACAAGTTCAGGTTACATCACAATATAACTTATGACTGATGGTTAAACAAATAAGGGTACTTCTCGTACATCTCTGTCTCGAGTTCTCAAGTAGCCTCGTCTTCTTTGTGATGTTCCCCAAGCACCTTAACAAGCAGAATCTCTCTATTGCAAAGTACCTTCAACTCTTTAGCCAACAAACGAACAGGTTGCTCTTCATAGGATGCTTCTTTAATCGGTACATGTATGTACTGAACAACATGAGATGGGTCTGATGTGTACTTCTTCAACATCGACACATGAAACACGTTATGTACGTGACCCAACTGTGCAGGCAGATTCAAGCAATACGTCACTGGTCCAATTCTCTCAATGATCTCAAAGGGACCAATATACCTTGGAGAAAACTTACCCTTAACCCCAAATCTTGTCACACTATGCCTTGGAGTCACTTTCAAGAATACGGAATCACCAGTATCGAACTCTACCTCATGCCTCTTCGTGTAAGCATAACTCTTCTGGCGACTCTGAATCTCCTTGAGTCTCTCCCGGATATCCTTGATCTTCTCAGTAGTCTCCTCAATTAGTTCACATCCGAGAGTAACACGCTGTTTAGGTTCTGCTCAACACAAAGGTGACCTACACGGCCTCCCATATAACACTTTATATGGAGCCACACCCACACTGGTCTGGTAATTGTTATTGTAAGCAAATTCCACCAAAGGAAGATGATCATCCTAGTTCCTTCCAAAATCCAGTATGCAATAATATAGCATATCCTCAAGAATCTGAATGGTCCTTTCAGATTGACCATCTGACTCTGGATGGTGAGTTGTACTGATATCCAATTGCGTACCCAACGCTTTCTGTAAGGCTCTTTAAAACTTAGAAGTGAATCTTAGATCTATGTCGAAGACTATACTTGAAGGCACACCATGCAAGCGTATGATGTTCTCCACATACAGTCTACTGAGCTTAGTAAGTGAGTAGTACATCCGGATCGATATAAAGTGAGCACTCTTCATCAATCGATCGACTACCACCCAAACTGCGTCGTTCTTCCTCAAGTACTTTGGCAAATAGGTCATGAAGTCTATCGTGATCTTGTCCCACTTCTATTCCGG
>JXTB01000103.1:37199-57226 GCA_002914805.1 Parasponia andersonii | reverse complement strand
TGAACGAACACCTTTGGCTAATTTGATTCGATGGAGAGATAAACCGGTGGCTCTTTCCATTGTTCAAGCAAGATTGGTCCTTCTACCCATGCACGCTTTCAGAACATGACTAAGCTTCAACAGACTCATCCTAGCCTGATAGACAATAGGTTGCCCATCACTAGGAAAAAGAGTCACCCGCTTCTTATGACAGTCTACAACGGCCCGATACTTCGGCAACCAAAAATCTTCTGTCACAACCCAAAACTCGGGCTAGTGGCAAATAGGGAATTTTGCAAGGATGAGAATTCCTTAATTTATTTGAAAACGTCTAAAAGTTATAGTTTTATAAAACAGTCCATTTTAAATAAAATAAAATATTTGAGATTCCATCCTGTGAACTTCTCCCACAATTCGTATACACCATTAAACATAAATCGAATAAACACCGAAAAGACATAAATCAAATATATGTTCAAATATCATCATCATCCACGTCAGAACAGAAATCAGAATGGCATACATGAGTTCACAGACAAAAATGGAAAGTAGTAATCTTGGTTCAATATTAAAACAAAACTCAAGCAATCCAAACACCACAATAGCACACTTCAAGCATTACCAAAATAACGAACTACAATCCTGATGGCCTCTTATCCTCTTGATCTCTGAGATCGTACTGGACACCACCTGAGGAAGGGAGGAAGGGAGTGAGCATAAAATGCCAAGTAGGAAGAACAATTACCTCGATTGAAAACATTTTAGTGATGGAAAGTACCTGTATAGTTAGTTTAAATCCAATACATACATTTATGATAATCCAAAACCAGAATTCGTCACGCATATGTATAAACAAATCAACATAATCAAAACCACTCAATTCAGATGCACATGACACAAATCAACCTATACTCATGAGCTTATATCCTCTTATCTGTAGAAACCCAAGATGATGGTACTAAGTGTACCTAACAGCCTGCCTGATACCTAAGCCCATACCCAGAGGGGACACCCATGTGTCGCCTACCAAACCTGGAGAGGCAACCGAATTACCTACGCCTGCCAAATGAGGAGGTAATTAGAAGTAACAAAACCCCGTACGAGTTTACGGACTCTACACTGGTCGTGGGGCACACAGTGCCACACTGTAAACCCAGATGCTAACACGGTGCTCATGTATGATCTTATGACACGTGTAACACAGAACTAAAGTGTGAAAATAATCGTACTCTGATTTTTCAATAAAATAAGTATATTAGGTTTTAATAAAAAAACGGGCAGCACAACAGCCCTATTTTTGATATACCCACAATAACTTGCACTCCGAAAAATCCCCAGAGCAATACAGTATATATATGTATATCATACCATCACAGTCTATCACAGATGTTCAAGAAAACCAAAAACCACGTTTGTTCTCATATATTGTAGAAAATAAGTTTTATTCAAAAATAGTATAAAACAGAGGTAACCGAATCCTTACCTCACAAGAATAGTGATACCACACTATTGAATCCTCAAGGTGTCGTCGACAATCGTCTGGAGGGTCGGAACCAATTCCAAGCCCTCGATCATCCTCTTGCGAAAAACCAACTTCTCAACAGAGCTTCAATTCCACAAGCGGACCTCTTCGCTGAATTCCTGGCACCCAAAATTGCTAGGTTAGACATATAACTTGTCCAATTCGAGTCCGGGCCCACATCGGGCTGATGGCACTATAATCGAGGCAAATCTCGACCTTCTGATCTTGATTTCTGTGTTGGTCACCAAATATAGGCAATATATATATATATATCAAACTTTTCTATTTTCTGAGTACAATCCAAAAATGACAACAAAATACAATCCAACGGCCGGATCAAAAAGTCAACTCAAGCTCAAAATATTCCAAAAATCGCAACTTTTGATTCGAGCATTATAGGGTTAAGATATATATACCTTGAGCTTCTTCTCGACGAGACGAATCCAACGAGCCTAGTTAGAGGTCAAAAGGTGATCGAAATCGTCACCGGTGACAAGAAATCCGAAACGGCCGAAAATGGCATTTTCTGGCGAGCAGGCCTCGACAGCGGCTGGCGACGGTCGGCGGAGCTTTCTAGTGGCACGGCGAGCTCGTGCCAGGTGGTTGGTGGGCCGAACGGTGACCTGGGCAATAGCACGGCCTTCACCGTTTCTTCAGCCGAGAGTGAGTAGAGAGAGAGAGAGAGCATCGGGGAAGAGAGAGAGAGTGACATGGAAAAAAGGAACCCACGTGAGTGGGAATATAGAGGACTGTGCAATTTTTCAAACAATTGCACTATAGCCCCTGATTCCCAAATCTCTATCAATTTCATCTCTCAAAATTTATAATTTAGTCCTTCTGCACAAAATTTTTGCAAATTAATTCACCCAATATAATACCCAAAAATTAGTTAAATGTCCAAATTACCCTCCCAAAAATTTGGATTTTTACATAGTTCACCTAATGATATGGTGATCGTGAAGGAGCTTTAAATGTTCTATCTAAGTCTGGGTCGAGTGTCATACGTGAAGACAGAGAAACGGAAAGTCTCGAGAGCTTCAGACCTTATGTTTGAGGTGGTTTAGATTCGGTTGACTCCTCTAGGGGTCTGTCTGATGAAGATCCCAGATGAGACTTAGCATTAACCTTCGTGGATTTAGCAAGCTTATATTGTGTCATGTGGAAATCGTTTGTCATTCAAATAGTGTCCTTAGGAATCCGTATTAAGCTCAACTATTATATCCTTTTGCTTTGCCGCCTCTCGAACCATGTGGCGTGCATAACAAAAATGAGCCCCACAACTGTCCTTATTTTCCCTTTTGATGGACTAGTGATTATCAAACTAGGGAAATCATATCTTTGGCCCATTAATGCGAGGGGGAATCATGGCTTAAATCCATCATCATATGTCAGTTACCGATGTAGTTGTACGTTTCCCCACACCGCGAATTTTCAAATTTTCAAAACTTTTGTCTTTTGTAAATTTCCCTCGTGCTATTCCTTTGTGCGAATTGACCTTTCCACTCATCTGCTATAAAAACCGTAATTGCCTTTTATTTCACTTTATCAAAACTCTTTAGATGTATTTGCTTTCTCTCCAAAAATTTCTTGCATTCCCAAATCTTAGCGTTTCAGAATCTCTTATTACTTCAAAGCCTTTAACTTCTCAATCGTATTCACTAAAATGGCCCCAAACTAGAGTCAAAAACTCCACACTATTCTAGATTCCGAGGTGAATTCACTGAGGAGGCAACTCTGTTTCTCTAATGGGGTCATCCTTCAAAGGATTGAGGGTCCTACTGACTGGTATTTGCGTTCCTCCTCTCCCGAGGGTGTCATCATCCTGGGAAAGAAGCATCTTAAACGGCTGCGATTCCCTCTTTCCCCTTCCCCTCATTCATCATTTTTTCTCTTTGATAGGGATTCATCCTATACAGCTCAACACCAATAGAATCATGATTCTGATGGGGGTTTCAGTTTTGTCGGTATTGTTAAATATGCATATTGACCTTGAAGTGGTCTTTTATGCTTATAAACTACCCTCGTCTTCAAAAAGAGCTCCTACCCCACTTTCAGCCTTGAGCCACTCTCGGGGCGTCACATTTTCTAGGGTCTGCCTAGGTCAGACAAATAATGGGACTCCCACTCCAAGCTATATGCCGTAAAGGGAGTGTGGTGCTCTCTGTGAGTGAATAGGGAGCATTTCCAGATCCCATCATATTTTACTCACAGTAAGTAGTGTATTATCTTTTAGGGTCTATATGTGCCCCCTCTCTTTTTTAAAATCTGTCTCCGCGCAAATTCTAGAGAGGAAAGTAGATTTGACCCACGACCATCAATGGGCCAGCTCTAGGAGCTGGAACAGGTCATCGTTTTTGGGTCATCTGGCGACTGCCCCCATATTCAAGCTGTTCTGTGCCCCCAAGTGATGAACATGATGCCAAAAATGGTTTCGCTCCTTCCCTTCCTACTAGACACGTGAGTTATCACCAAATACCTCCATAGCAGGCTCGATACTTCAGCGTTGAATCGGTTTCACTGGGACAAACAAGACCGTGTTGCCATGATTGGTTCCCAGGTTATGGCTTCAAATCAAATAGCAGGGCCTAATGACCTAGTTACACCAACCAGGCATAAGCTCGAAGAGGCCATGGAGGTCTTAAACTGGGAGTGTACTAGGCTCTGTGGTGATAAGATTGCAGCTCCCAAAAGGATCAAAGGTAGGGCTTCATTGTTATTATTTTTATTTATTTATTTATTTTATCTATTTTTTGAAGGTTGCATATTATTGATTCAAATGTTGGTCCTTTAGCAGACCTTTTCCTGGCCAAAGGGAGTACTGTCGTCCATTGCACATAGCACAAAACTCCTTCCAGGTGAGTCTATTTGTGTTGTCTGAGGATGAGATTAGAGAGTAGGGACCAATGCCCATGATACACACTCAGATGATGAGCTGGAAGGACTGTTCATATCCGGGGATGACATGGACATTGTGTCCCCTTCTCAAGCAGGAGGGCCTGCAGCTCAGGAGATGCCGAACATAGTGATCAAATTTGTTAGATAGGCATCCTTGAGCTTGCTCAGGGTTCTACTATATTGGCTACCACTGGCTCTAGTTCTGGCCCAAAGGCGGGTGCGAGGCCTGGCGAGAAGGTTGGATCTGATTATCCTCACTCCCACGGGGAGATTAGAGAGCTTAGTGGTAGAGTGTCGAGACTTAAGTCCTACCTATCTTCTCCTTCACTCGCCCCATTTAAGAGGAGCTACGATGAGGGCCCAGCCGAAGCGAAGGGGGGTTCAACAGCAAAAAGGGGTAAACCCACTTCTTCTTCAGACAGGGTCGACAGTGCTACCTTGACCGTCATGAAAAAGAGGAGGTCTGTGTGCAGTGGTCCCTATGAGCGTACTATGAGTGCTCCTCTTCGGAGGCAATTGTTGAGGCGACAGTGGCCGTGGAAGTCCATTTTGCCAATGATGAACTGACGATGGCTGTGGAGGCTTATATTGCTGGTGATACACCGATGGTGGCTGTGGAGGCTTATATTACCGATGATACACCACCTTCTCTTGCCCCTATCCCCCATGCTCTAGGAGCATTGATAGGAACTATTGGGGTATCTTTGGCAGAGGGGAAACGGGTCCTCTTCGTTGCTGAGGAGGAGTCGCATTCTACAGATGTGAGTGGCGCCCAAGGGGAGGATCCGACTGTGAAGTTCGAGCTAGAAGCACTCTCTCTAGAGAATGTGGATCTCGTCACTAGCTGCAGTATTGCACATGTTTGGGTTGTTCAGATGATGTCTCCATTTTCTTAAATACTAAAAACTTAACATTTTTCTTGTCTTTGCAACTGCCTGCTGCTCAGTTTTTTTATTCATCATATATTGAGGGGCTGACTCAGTTGTTGAGCGCAAATGCTACAACGGGGAGGCAAAGCGAAGTCTTCTTCGTTATGCTGAAGGCGAACTTCGGCTTGTATCGAAGCCTAGAGGATGCCTGGTCTAGCACCGCTATGGCTCATGCCTTAAGCACCGAGAGAGCCAAGCACAAGGAGCTGGCCACCAAGTTGGCTGAGGCAGGGGGGAAATTAAATCCCTCGAAGTGGAGGTTCCTAGCCTATATTCTCAGGCTGAGCTTACTGGCCTGGCTTAGGCTGAGGTCAAGCTTAAGAGTAGGAGCTGCAGAATGTTGTGGCTGAGATGAGGCTTACCTTCATTGCCCATGATAGAGCTGTTGATAAAGCTAAAACGACAAAGAAGGCTAAGGCGAAGGCTAAGTTGGAGGCCCACTCCTTGTAGTACAGGCTTTATAGAAATGAAGTCAACTCAAGACAATCAAGATATAATACACCGAATTATTATCTTAGAATCTACGAGATTCATATAGTTTATTACCATAATGGAGATAGGAATACAAGAATAAATGCCTATATGAGCTAGGGATTTTGATAGAATCAGGATCCATAAGTCTCGCGTCAATTTCAACACCTGTAAGACTAGAATTTTTGAGATATAACCATCTCAAAGATAATAGAGCTTCAATCTAGGGATATGTATAAAAGATTCAAGACAAATCAAAGTAAAGACAACATATTTAGCCAATTCCTAAGTGATATTTGTCAAGCACTTTCAAAAATCTTTTTTTTAGACAACAAAATTTAATAGGCAAGATCCCAGATGGTCTGAAGCCTGAAGATTTGATACCATTTCTGTCACGACCAAATATCCAAAGCTATGACTTTTAGTAATTTTAAGTGAAAATATAATAAAATATTAATTTTATAGATTTTAAAAGAAATCAAGTATTAGAAAATTTTGTTTTGATCCTCAAATCATTATAAATTTCTTATTCATTAAAACACTTATTAGTTTTAATTTCATAAGGGAAATACTCATCAAAGTTTAAGAAAATTTTCAGCTATCTCTTTTAGAATTTGTTGAGAAGTCATAAATTTTGATAAATTGAGTTTAGCTTAAATATTTAGTTCAATGTCCAAAATGTGTTACATAAAATCACTTATTGTTTTAAATACTCAATTTAATAACAAAATCATCCTCATACATCCATTCACTAATCTTGGCTAAATCATTGAACAAGAAAAGAATGATAACAAAGTATGAACACCCACCAGGGATTTAGAGTAGAACTGTCTGTATAAGCTATGCAGCCCATCTGACCACCGAGATTATTATCTTAACTAGACATACACTTGAAAATGGGAGAAGTAAGGAAGGTAAGCAGTCACATACTCAATAGAAATTCAATTACCTTTTTGAATGGATGCAATTTTATCAAACCTACATGGTTAATATCTTTTCCAAAATTTATATATAAACCAAATAAAACAATTGGTATCCAGAATAATTACGTATTCAAAACCAAAATCAAATCCACATAATTATACATATCATAAATCAACCATGTATATATGTGAGCTCTCATCCTCCTATCACGGCTCTGTAATACCTATGTAGCTGAGGTATCCAGTGTCCTAACACTACCTGTAGGTACGTCAGCCAAAAATCTGCGCAAGGGCCTAGGTCTTTCTCTTAGTACTACAGCAACTCACCCTCTTCTTCTTCCTTTTCTCTGCTTCTTTTTTTTTATTATTATTTTTCAGTTTTAATTAGTCTAAATCTAGATCTGATTTGTAGTACTACCTTTTGTGTAGATTTTAATCTGGTCCCAGATTTTAAATATGAGATTTCTTTCAGATCTAGATCTGTTTAATTGTCGGTTTTATTTTATTTTCTTTTTCACAGGTATGGATCTCAATTGGTATTGGCTTCGTATAGTCTACCCTACCAAGAATGCAGCTAGGAGCAAGTGTTGAAGGCAATAGATTGCTGGTGATCCTTGTTATCTTTTCTCTTGAAAAATTAGGATAACCCATATATTTATTCGTAGTTGTGTTTGTGGTCCATTTTTCGTCTCCTTTCTTTGAAGAGTTTGANAAAATCAAATCCACATAATTATACATATCATAAATCAACCATGTATATATGTGAGCTCTCATCCTCCTATCACGGCTCTGTAATACCTATGTAGCCGAGGTATCCAGTATCCTAACACTACCCGTAGGTACGTCAGCAAAAATCTGCACAAGGGCCTAGGTCTTTCTCTTAGTACTATAGCAACTCACCCTCTTCTTCTTCCTTTTCTCTGCTTCTTTTTTTTTTATTATTATTTTTCAGTTTTAATTAGTCTAAATCTAGATCTGATTTGTAGTACTACCTTTTGTGTAGATTTTAATCTGGTCCCAAATTTTAAATATGAGATTTCTTTTCAGATCTAGATCTGTTTAATTGTCGGTTTTATTTTATTTTCTTTTTCACAGGTACGGATCTCAATTGGTATTGGCCTCGTATAGTCTACCCCACCAAAAATGCAGCCAGGAACAAGTGTTGAAGGCAATAGATTACTGGTGATTCTTGTTATCTCTTCTCTTGAAAAATTAGGGTAACCCATATATTTATTCGTAGTTGTGTTTGTGATCCATTTTTCGTCTCCTTTCTTTGAAGAGTTTGAAATTATAATCCTTATACTTACATTATAATTTGAACATTTTGCTTCGATTAATGATATTTTCTTGAGAAGCCCGATTCTATTAAAAAAAAAATAGAATTCATATACTTCTTAGGAAAAGAAAATGAATACAACTATATAGACCCCTTTAATTTTAGTTTTGTTTCCACAAATTTTCTCCTTGCATTAACTTCCCTCGGCAAGTCACCAAAGTTTATGACAAATTTAACCATTTTCCATTGTTTTTCGAAACCTCTTCCCTCTTCTATGACAAAATATACATTCTCTTTATTAGTTTACGTTGCTCAAACGGATTAATGAAACAAATTGATGAGTGCTTCCAAGATTAATGATTGTTTTAATAATATTTTTATTTATTTATGACTCTAACTTATTAAGTATATCCCTTTTTATGAGATTTAATAAAACCTTAATAAAGAGAAAATATTTGTTCAAGTATGTTAGGAATAATCATCATATCATTAGGAAGGATAATTAGGTTAAAACGTCCCATATTGAAATCGGTTCCCTGTCTAGGTTAGTAAACGTCCTATAAATTTACATATAGAGACACTGAAGAAAGAAAAAATCAGAGCAAATGAAAGGCGATAGGACTCGAAAATCATTGTGAAAATTGCAATCACCGAATCAAATTCGCTAGATCGAAATAAAGAGGAAAAAACTACTATCTCTCATTAAATGGTAAGATATATCTATTCGTTTGCAATATTCAATTTAAGAATGTGTTCGGTAATAGATTTATGAGTTTGATGTTTGACTGCAGTGTATGGTTTTACTTATTTAATATCTCATGGCTTTAAATCCAAGGAAATTATACTTCATGATTTTGGCACCTATATTTTGGGAGGATGTATTTCATGTGCAAATAAATTATGTATGGGATTTCATGTGTGTAAATTAAAACTAGATGCAAGGCTTGTGGGTGGGAAAGTGGTTCTTTTAATTTTAATAAATCCAAGTTTTCATGATTTGGGCACCTATGTTTTGGAAGGATTTATTTTATTTGTAGCAAATTTTATGGGATTCTTTTCTATTTTTTTTAAAAATAGTAATTTTCTGTCAGATTTCATGTATTTAATAACTACTATTTTCCAAGGAAACATGCTTTTCTTTTTCTTTCTTTTTTCTTATACAGTTGAATATTTCATCTTAATTGTTGGATTAGCTGAAAATGGAGAAAAATCCACAACTGGTGTTATCAAATTTATGTCAAGTGATAAGAGCTAAACTAATTCCTAGCTAGTGTGTTAGATTAGCTGAAAATGGAGCTAAATCTACAACTGGTATTATTAAATTATTCGTCAAAGGTGCTAGGATAATATACCTATTAAGGGTTTGTTTGGATTCACTTTCATTTTTTTTTTAAAAATAATTTTTCGGAAGTTTGTTTTACAACCTTGTTTTTATTTTTTGTTTTTAAAAATTGTTACCAAAAATTTCAAAAAAAAAAAGTTGTAATAAAAAATTTCTAATACCTTTATTTTTTTAAACAAATTTTAAAAACAAAAGAACATACAAATATTTATATACAAGTGTGTACATATGTATATTCATATACATACACAAATATAAGTTTATATGACTTTCTCACTCGTTATTTACACTCTTTTTATTTTTGAAAACAAGTAGTAAAATAAAATTTGTCAAGCATATTTTTTGTTTTTAATAAATTAAAAACCTAAACAAAATTTTTACTTCTATTTTTAATTTATTTAAATAAAAAACTGGAAGTGAATCCAAATAAACTCCAAATGTTTGATAAACTTGTTGAATCAAGGATTCATCCAAACAAATAACAAAGTATAGTCTTTTTCTCCTTCATTCTTTATTAAATTAGATGCATATTATAGATATTTCTTCCTTGAAATTTAATTAGCTTTTCAAGTGGAGTGTTCTTGATTCATAAAGGTTATTTGGCAATAGAATTGTTTATTCATTAGAGATCAGGAATATGGTTAAAGTGAAATATACACTTATAAGATTGACTCAATTATAAATTCTAAAAAATATCAGTTTCTATGTGAAAGAATATCAAGATAAAAACGGTATCAATATAAATCTTCTTTAACATTCACATAATTTCCCCCTTTTTCAGTTATGTTGAAGAGTCGATCGATAATAAGGGAACTAAGAATCAGATAATGCGCAATACACATTTAATTTCCTTATTGTACTTATACTCATGGACGGAGCAATGACTCAATTATGATTTTCAAAAAGCAATAATGAAACAAAAAATGGCTTAAACTTTTTAATAGTATTGAACCAAATGAAAATAAAGTACGCTATAGAATAAATTATGAAAATTTTCTCTAAAAATCTGACTTTTTTTTTTTAATTTCATATTTTCATAAAGGAGTTGTCTTTACTTTTCTATTCCCATGACGAAAAGAAAATTTAGATTATATATAAAAATTAAATAAGTGAGTTTTGGGTAGAGTAAATGTGAATTAATAGTGAGGACATAATTGTAAAAAAAATATTTTAGTGGCATCAAAGTTGAGAAATTTTTATTTTACATATAAAATTAACAAGAAAAAAAATAAGTAGGGGCCATGGTCCCACTAGCCCCCTTATACCGTTTTGTTCTTTAGATTCCAGAATATTGGAGTTGTTTGGTATTATTTTTCATTTTTTATTCTCAAAGCTGTATTTTCAAATATAAGAACAAAAACTGCTTTTTATTGTTTTCAAAAGAACACTAGGTGTTTGGCAAATATAATCTAAAAATCAGTTTTTAGGGGAAAATATTGGATGAATATAACAAAAAGAATTCGTAATGGGAAAAAATATATATTTAGAGAGAGAAAGTCAAAAGTTTTCTCCTAGGGGAAAGAAATTCAAGCAAAGGAATAAGGAGAGAAAAAGTTATTAAAGAAAATGTAATGAAAAATAATAATGATAGAGAATGAGGAAATAAAAAGTGACAAGAAAGATAGAAGAAAGAGAAATTAATAAAACTATATAAGAGAGAGAAAGTGATAAGAATGTATAAAAAGAGAGAATTAAGATAAAAAAAAAAAGCCATAAAAGAGAAAATAGCAATAGAGAATAAAAAGAGAGAATGTGATTTGAAAAAAATAAATAGAAAATGATGAGAGAAAATAAGAAGAGAGAAAATAACAAGATTAAATGAGGAGAGAAAAAATGACGAAAGAGAATGAGAAAAAAAAAAGTGACGAGATAGAATAAGGAGAAATAGAATGAAGAGAGAGAATAAATAAAAAGAAAGTGATTGAGAGAGAAAGTGACAAAAGAATGTGTATGTAAAAATCTTGTGAAAGAATGAATTAAAAAAAAAAAATTAAGAAAACACTTCAAAAACAATATTTTATTGTTATCTAAATTTTATGTTTTCTTTAACTCTATTTTTAAAAACTGTTCTAAAAAAACAATATTAAACATCCGTACTTGTTCTCAAAATATAATTTTATATTTTTTAAAAACAAAAACGACTTTTTAGTTATAATGCCAAACATCAACTTCAAGGTATGTTTTGTAATTTACTTTTTAAGGATTACGAAGTTGGTGGTAGTTCAATGTTCAATTTTTTTTTTTTCGAAAAACAAACTAAATTCATTAAATTCACATAAGGGTTACAATAGCCAATTGAGTTATATATGACCTCTTACAATGGGAATTGTAAAATTAATTCAAAAATTTGAAAATAAAAACACCCTCATAGATCTCAGAGTACCGAAAATCCTCGATGACGATCTTGGAAAAAAACTCAATGGAAGGCAAACTAGAGTACTTCAATGGCGCTTTCAGATTCTTCCCAATCCAAATTAGCAACTTTGATTGATTTGTTGGAGGAGATTTTATTAATTTTATATGGCATAATAACTACTTTTTCAGATATGAATCAAAATTGATACAAATTTAGAAGACAACCATACTACAAACAAAAAATAAACTAAAAATATCATAAACTACCACGGATCTATATTTAGGTTTATTAAGTTTACATGAGATTTAGATTTAAGTGAGAAACTATTATTTTAAAAAGGAGAGTTATTAGAAAAGAAAACCAAAATCACAAAAAAAAAGAAAGAAAAACTCAGAGTAAAGAGAGAGAAAGACCTAATAAAGAGAAGTACCTGCCGAAAAAAAAAAGGGAGAAATAAAAGAGACGAGACGTTGTTGCGAAGGGAAAGAGAGACATCATGTGAGAGCTCCTCTTTCCAGCGTCTCTGTCTCTCTCTAATCAGAAAATGCTTTGTAAATAATAAAGTTCCAATAGCTCAGGATACGTCCAACTCAAATTTCAAACCTTATTTAAAGCAATTTAGGGTAAGGGGAAAAAAAACCAAGTCCAACGACATGTCGTTTTAAATAAACCGCTTTAAAACAACACGTGTACTTACAAAACATAATCCTGGAATCGAAATCAAACAACTCACACGACTCTCTCTCTCTCTCTCTCTCTCTCTCTCTCTCACACATACCCCACCCACATATCATTAATTCCTCCCTTTCCCTCCTTTTCGATTTCTCTTCTCCCTCGATTCTAAACATCCCTTATTTCTTCTGCCCATCTCTTCCTTCTCTAAACCCTAACCCTAATTTCCCAATCTTCTCAATTGCCCCAAACCGAACCCTCCCTCATCCCTTTGAATCAACCGAATCATTCTAGGGTTTCGTCATCACTGGCGCCCCCGATGAAATCAAGCAAGCAGGGCGGCCCGGAAGATTCCGAGACGCCCTCGAACAATCTCTGGGTTGGGAACTTGGCTAGCGATGTCACCGATTCCGATCTCATGGAACTATTCGCTCAGTACGGCGCGCTCGATAGCGTGACCTCCTACTCGGCCCGGAGTTATGCGTTCCTCTTCTTCAAGCGTATGGAGGACGCTAAGGCCGCCAAGGACGCTTTGCAAGGGACTCCTCTTCATGGGAACCCCATTAAGATCGAGTTCGCGCGACCGGTTCGTTCTGATCTTTGGGTTTCGTTAGGTTTATTTGGTTTTACTTTTTGTTGTTTTTGTCTTTATTGTTATAGTCTGTTTGAATTAGTGAGTTTTGTAGATAATGAAACAGGGTTTTTGGATTCACTTAATTTGAATTGGAGGTGTTGTTTTATTTGTTTGGCCACGGAAATTATTAGTTTAAACTTCATCTGATATCGAGATTATCAAACTCAGCCGCACTTGTAGACGTTATTTAGGATTATCTTTAAGATTTAGAAATCTAGTTTCTAGCCTGAAATTGAAAGTAGAAATAAGCTTGATCGATGTTTGTAAACAATTGTAAACTCTAAATTTTGGTTGCTTCGGATCCAAGATTTTCGTGAGGGATATACGATTGAGGTAAAAGTCTAGGAAAGGAGGAGGAGGAGGATATTTTCCTATAATTTGATCTCTTCAAACTTTTTTTTTCCGTATTTTTTGTGATGTTCTAAATTGTCCCAAACTACGTCAATTTTTTTGTTACATCTTCCTAAAGTATTTTACCTCCTTTTTTGTTAAAAATCCAAACACAAGAAAATGTTCCCTCAATTTTCAAACGTAGTTTAAGAGTTTTCTGCGGATGAAGTATGGAAGAATTTGTTGAGACATGCTTATGGATGAGTAGTTTGTCTTGTGACTTAGACAAGGATATACATGGACTCGATATGGATTATTGGTAAAGAGGTCTTTCCATTTCCGATCATTCCTATATGAAAACGTTTAATTAAAAATATGCGAATGTGATTTGTCATATAAGACTCAAATCTAATAAGTGGATATCTGATTAATTTTTCAAGTCTTGGCATATACCTAGGACATGGCTTAAAGGCTTTCATTAATCTGCATGTCAGCTGTATAAAAATTGTTTCTCCCTAAGTTACAACTTTAGGTTAGGTACGAGTGACTGCAAATGGTACTGAATTGAAACTGGTATTTGATGAAACTGAAGTGTTGGTAATTGTCATATGATTCTACAGCCGCGTCACTTAATGGTTGCAATCAGTCGTAACTCCTATAGTTTTTCGTTCGTACTGCCGGTTTTTGTTACATAATGGTTCTTGTACTAACAAAACGAACAATGACACTGTCATACCTCCAGGTCCTTTACTACAAATTTTAGTGTTGAGTTTATGTTTGAAGCTCTAGTTGAGGGTATTGTCAATTATTTGGGGTGAGGTTGTTTCTCAAGCTACTTTAATTGCAATGTAGGATTTAAAATTAAACTATCCCTTTTTCCATACTGTTGTGTCATTTGTCTTTTATTATCTTGGTTTGAAAATTGCCAAATGATTATTCTACTTGATCACGATTATTTAATGAGTATAACCTACCAACTATGAGCCGCCAACGTTTATTTATGCCATCGTCACAACCTTTCTTTTAATAGTATATAATAGTTACGAGTTTTGTTCACAAGACAAGTAACAGACAAGAGTTTGTTTGTCAAGTAGGTTGGTTACTCCTATCTCTCGCAAACTTGAAGTTGCAAACTTGAAGTTCAGACCAACACTGAATTATTCCTTGCATTGTAGCTACCATCAAAATTTCAAACGGTGAGAGCAACAAGTACCAAATCTAGAAGTATCAGGGCATTGAAAATTTTGGTTTAGCTATTTTCTTACATGTATAACACTAATCCATTAGAAGACTTTGGCTTCTACATGAATTGTTCATGGAATTAAAACTGAGGTTACAGTGGGAATTAAAAGGGAGAATTTCAAGAATCTTCCTTCCACTTTGATGCTTGTGTCAAACTGATTTTCAAACTTTCTTCTTTATAATCGTATATAACATCACCATGGAAGTTGATGAAAAACGATAATTAGGTGATTACCGATTACTAGGACAAAGAAAATGAATTTGAAGCAAAGCAGTCATCAAGAATGTGACTTTACTTCATGGTGACCGAGAGTCGGTTGAGTTTTTTGTGTTCAATAGAGGATGGAGATTTGATTTCGTTTGCTAACATTGTAATAACCCCTATTTATGTTTCTGAAGATTAAATTAAATTTAGCAACTTGTTTGCTGTGTCCAACTTATGTACAAAGCTACTCATAAGAGATTCATGCCATCTTATATGGAGTTTATTAATCGAGTTAACTATACCACTTATATTAAATTCAGGCTTGAATGGTTTAAAAGAATAAGGGTACAGACTTGATTCAGTTGGTGGTAAATTTGATGGGATATAGTTGTACTTTCACTGAATAAAGGGGCTTACATAGGTGGAGTTATGCTGGATAGTATTTTGAGGAAAGTCTCTCTCTTTAGATGCCCATGGTGATTATAAAAGCATGAAACACATTGGAACCAGTTCACCAGACGAAATCTAAGATAGGAGGACTATTACTTTGTTGATAAAGATATGTTAAGAAATTTGACTTGTTTTACCTTCCAATCTTGCGAGGCTCAATGGCATGCTGTATCCGAATTCACCACTGTTTACTTGAAACATGAAATGAAATAAACATCTGTCGATGCACCTATTTGTGGGCAATTTTTACAACAATTATTACTCCCAATTGTTACTTGGATCTGATCCTTTACCGTCTCTTCCCCATTCTCGAGAAATAATCTGCCTTGATACGGCACAGCAGTCTTTGACAACCTAACTTTTCTATGACTGACTATCTCTAGAGTTATTAGTTTCTTTCCCTAAGCTCTATGGTCACTACTATATGTCTTGGCTAGAAAGTTCAAATTCCGCATCTGAAGCTCATACTAAGTTGTAGTAAACTTATGAGATGATACTTCTGCCCCTTGTCCCCTCTTTTTCACAAGAAACCAGTTGAAGGACAGCTTGGACAATGCTATATATGATCTATAGGCAACCATTGTCTTTATCATTACATATATTCTATGTTTCTTGTAAAGAAACTGTTGATAGTGTTTCCAAATTGTGAATAATTCTCCCATTTGAATATTTTGGAAATCTCACAGCTAATGTTGAGCGGTCATGTTTGATATTATTGTGTTCTTAATTTGTCACGTTTGCATAAGTTGAGTCAGATATTTGTTATAGTTGTGTCCTGGGTTCCACCTGTACTTGCTTTTAACATGCAGTTGATATCGTGGTCATCGTCCACTAGATCTAGTCAGCTTACCTAATCTCCTGTTCATAAGCTTGTGTAGCGTTTTCTGGCCACTCTCTGTGTGTGTTTTTCTCTATCTATTTATTGCACATTTCGTTGCTGCTTATTCAGTTTGTTAAAGATGCATTCATCTGCCAGCACATGCTGGTTTTAGCTCTGATTTCATAAATTTACGTTATTTTGTTGTCAGTTCTGTTTTATGAATGGTGATATATGTGATTTACTCCTATTCTTAGCATTTAATGTGTTTGCTTTGTTTTTTTTTTTTTGCTTGATTTTTTTTAATTACCCTGGAACTACTGATTATCTGTCAGTCACATTCTTTGGAATGACGTGGTTCTTGCGAATTCTTGTTTTCAGGCAAAACCTTGTAAGCATCTATGGGTGGGTGGAATTAGCCCTTCTGTTACAAAGGAAGAACTAGAAGAGGAATTTCTCAAGTTTGGGAAAATTGAGGACTTTAAGTTCCTTAGAGATCGAAATACTGCATTTATTGAATTTTTCAGACTGGAAGACGCTTCCCAAGCAATGAGAAACATGAATACTAAGCGGTTGGGTGGGGAGCAGATACGTGTGGATTTTCTTCGGTCACAACCTTCAAGGAGAGTAAGTTCTTGTTTATAGCTTTGTTGCTCTCTCCATGAGTTCTCTGTATTATAAATGGCTACAGACTTCCTATAGTAGCTCACATTTTGTAAGATAATAACCATCTGGGGGACAACTTGAGTTTTTTAAAGACAAAGGACACGTAAAATGCTGTGATTTTAAAGTTTTATCCAGTTATTAAAATCTTTGGCGTGTGATATGAGTATTTATGTTATTTTTTGCTCTTTGCGTATATAAAAAGTTTAATGGTAGTCTTATTGTTCTGTTGTTTTTACTTCAAATCATTTGTTATTCTTATTTTTGTTTTCCAGTAATGTGTTTTATCGTCAAATTATGAAGCTCCTGTTATTATTATTATATTTTTCTTTTTGTATTTTGTTTTCAATAAATAAATCTCAGATGCATGTTATATCTGTACTTTTGTCTACCTTTTGTGACTGAAAAATAGTGATTTATTTTCAAATGAGCTTATGTTTCTTATGCTCAATGGAACAGGAACAGTGGCCTGATCCCAGAGAGGGACAATTTCAGGGCAGGAGCATGGGGCCTGCTGATTTTCATTCTTTTCATAAAAGGCCGCAGGTGAGTCTTTTGAAAATGTATGGCAGCAACCTCCTTTACTGCTAAATAATTGTGGCATTTTACTAGCATGACGTCCTTAAGTCTTAATTTCTTTTCAAATCAGTTTAGTTTATTTCATTAATTTTTTTGATTGTGTAGTATTCTCAAGCCTCAGGGGGACGAAAAGGAGAAGGCCAACCAAGTAACGTTTTGTGGATAGGTTACCCTCCTTCTCTTCAGATTGATGAACAGATGCTGCACAATGCAATGATTTTGTTTGGTGAGATTGAGAGAATTAAAAGTTTCCCTTCAAGGCATTACTCTTTTGTGGAATTTAGAAGTGTTGATGAAGCTCGGCGTGCCAAGGAGGGCTTGCAAGGTAGACTTTTCAATGATCCTCGAATTAGCATTATGTTCTCAAGTAGCGAATTGGCACCTGGAGCTAAAGGGCTCGGACCAGATATGGGGTTCGATGAACACACTTTTCAACCTTTGCAGATGGACATGTATGGTGCAAATCGTCCAATGATATCAAATAATTTCCCTGGACCACTAAATGGGGGAATTCGTGGACCTAATATGGCCATGAGGCCGCTGGGTCCTCAGGGTAGATTTGAACCTCTGCCTTTAGGCCCAGAGGTTAGTGATTTGGCCACTCTTCCGAATTATCAGGATATTAATTCCAAAAATTTAATGGGTCCAAACTGGAGAAGGCCGTCTTCTCCTGCAGCTGGTGTGCTGTCTTCTCCTGCACCAGGCATTCGGGGAAACACAAGATCTGCTTCTAGTGCATGGGATGTATTGGATGTTAACCAATTTCAGAGGGACTCTAAACGGTCTAGAATAGATAGCCTGCTGTCCATTGAAGATACTTCGTTTCCATTAAGAAAAATTGATGACCATGGGCGGGGGTTGGACCAATCTTATGCGCTTGGTGCAGTAGTTGATGGAGGTACTGCTGGTCCATTTGCAAATGTTCAAGGGAAGGGTCGCCTTAGTCCTGTTGGCACAAGGATTTTGGCTGGAGGACCCGCTCAAGTTCATCCTGATAGTGATTACATCTGGCGTGGGATTATTGCCAAGGGTGGGACTCCCGTTTGTCATGCTCGTTGTGTCCCAGTTGAAAAAGGAATAGGATCTGAGCTGTGAGTATTTTCCATTTAACTATGGGATTTTTTTAAGATGCTAGATATTAGTTACTTATCACTGCATGTGAATGATAGTGTTTTGCTTGAAGCTTTGCTATGTTGTTGTTTCCCTTTGGCCATTTTCTAAGCTCTGACTTGAAATTCTGTCTGGCTGCTCTGTTTTAATATGTGGGTATTTATGGTCTTGCAGTCCTGAAGTTGTGAATTGCTCAGCTAGAACAGGGTTGGATATGCTTACTAAACACTATGCTGAAGCCATTGGATTTGAAATCGTTTTCTTCTTGCCAGATAGTGAGGACGATTTTGCCTCCTACACTGAATTCCTTCGGTATTTAGGTGCCAAAAATAGGGCTGGGGTTGCCAAGTTTGATGATGGGACCACCTTATTTTTGGTACCTCCATCAGATTTTTTAACCAAGGTTTTGAAAGTCGCTGGTCCTGAACGCCTCTATGGTGTTGTTCTTAAATTTCCACAAGTTTCTAGTAGCACCTTGGGGCAGCAACTGGCACACCTGCCTATTCCTTCAAATTATGCTGATAGACATCAGATTCCTCCCCAAATGGGGTACGGTGTTTTCCCATCAAAGGAGGAGCTAGTTCTGCAAATGGATTATGGAAGGATTTTGCATGAGGAATCTAAGATTCCTTTAAAACCACCTTTTCCGCCTACTAGTGTGTCTCCTGGAGTGCAGCCAGTATCACAAGATTACGCTTCTAATAACAGTGGAGCATTATCACAAGCTGGAGTTGCATTAACACCCGAGCTAATTGCCACACTAGCATCTCTAATGCCTGCTAATGCCCAGTCTTCTGTTCCAGAAAATGCAAAAGCATCAGGTCCAATGATTAGGCATTCACTTCCTTCTGTTGCACCTAATAAAGTAAGTCCTCCTGGATGGAAACAAGATCATCACCAAACTTCTGACCATACAGTGCATGGATTACAACAACTTGGCAGTCAGTTTAATCCTCAGGGCCAGAGCCTCTCGCAACTGCAGTCTTATCCATCTGTCTCAAACACACCTAGTCACCCTGCACAACTAGCCCTTGGTAGCACTCAGTTCCAAGACTCTTCTCTAAGTCAGTCACTGCAGTCGAGGCTTCTGAGTAACTTTCCTGTACCTTCTCAAGGCGGACAATCTGGTGTTACCTCTCATCTTACCCAACATCAGCCACATGGAACAGATGCTTCTGGCTTGTATAATCCAACTGTTCCTCAACAACTTATTAATCCTGTGACTTTGTCTGGTCAGTCCTACAGTTCTAATTCTGTGCAATCACAAACTGTAATGCCGATAGCTCCTGAGAAGGTGAATGCAGATGTTTCAAATCAAGTGCAGCAGCTGCACTCTGCAATCCTTGGAGCGGGTCAGGGCACATCAGAGGGTGAGGTTGATAAGAACCAGCGGTATCAATCGACATTGCAATTTGCAGCTAACCTGCTTCTTCAAATTCAGCAGCAGCAGCAGCAGCAGCATGTTGGTGCTCAAGCAGGGCGCAGTTCCGGAAGTCAGCAATGAAATTGCTGCATCTAGGTAACTTCTCCTATAATGACTTCTGTTCAAGGGTTTTCTTTTGGGGAAGAATGGAGGATATATCTTTATAATGATTGCAAGTTGACTAAGTTGAAATTGTCCTCTACCTTTTG
>JXTB01000103.1:0-36377 GCA_002914805.1 Parasponia andersonii | reverse complement strand
AAAAAAAAAAGGATTGTGTTAATTGTTAAGCTGTTACCCAACCATAGGACAACTATGTTTAGACTTTGTCAGGTTGTATAAAGAGAGGAGTTATTGCACTCTGTAAGATTTTTTTTTTCTTCTGGAACTTATTTTATAACCTGTATCACGATAAACTAATATATATTTTTTTCTGTAAATATAGAGTTAGCATAGTTCATGACTACCCTAGTAATTCATAATTTGAGGTGGCTAAGATTTACAACCCCGTAAACTTCTTTTTTGGATACACTACTACACACCAGAAATACCCCTTATTTCTTTGTGCCTGTCCTTGAGAGGCGAGGGAGCGGATAATGTTGGAATCTTAAGTGGACTATAACACTAACGGGGAAGGAGGAGGTGAGACTTGTCGTGTGTTCACTTTTAAGGGGGAAAAATTGCTTTCCCTAATTATTCGGTGTTCCGGGTTTACATTCTCACTGAGAACTTGCGAGTTTCTTAAATTATACGTCCTATAAAATGCTTTGATTCTATAATCTTAACAAATGGAATCTGTAAGGTAGCTACATTAGGTAATAAGAATATTTGACAAGACTGCTTAACAATGATGTTGAAAATAATACTGGTTAAGTGGTCAGATTTGTCTTGTGGTGTATTGTAGACAAAATGGAAAACAAAATAAGAGGTCTAGGATTCTAAGCAAATTGGAAAGAGTTTTTTCAGTAGGGCTTTTTGTTGCAATGTACTATATTTGCTGCTTATATAAGTGTGTGGACTTGAAGCTTGAGGGGCTCTTTTCATATTTGGCATATCAAAGCTTACCTCAGTTTGATTTAAATCATTATATCACTGAACTTAGCTCCCATTGCAAAAGTTCTAGGCAACTGCGATTGGTTGATAAAATTGACGATCACTTGGACAATTATGAGATTAACTTTAGGAAGCGCACTAATTTCCCGAGATTGTTAAAATATGATGAAACTATGTGAAGTAATAGTTTATTTCTTAATTGTTTGTTCAAATCTTAAAATGTTCTTGTATCGAGTGAAAAGTACCTAGGATGAGAAATGCCATTATTCAATATAATAAAATTAAATAAAAAAACTATGCACTGGTATCGCTGCAGTTTCGATTTTGGTAAATTTTGCCTGTTGCACTTCCAATTGGCTAGCGTCTAACTAGCTGAAATTTTTGGCTTCTGCACGACTTATTACGTGACGAATATATATATATATATATATAACATAATAACAATAGTAAATAGTTGTTGCTATAAACAAAGGCAAATATAATTTAATTCACAATAGAAGGTTAATTAGTATAAAATATATGTATATATACACGCACATTAGGAGGTTGACGAGGGTAAACAAATTATTCGTACTATTTTGAAATATGATATTAATTAAATTTCGATTTTGGAATGTATATATATATATATATATAACATAATAACAATAGTAAATAGTTGTTGCTATAAACAAAGGCAAATATAATTTAATTCACAATAGAAGGTTAATTAGTATAAAATATATGTATATATACACGCACATTAGGAGGTTGACGAGGGTAAACAAATTATTCGTACTATTTTGAAATATGATATTAATTAAATTTCGATTTTGGAATGAAACTATTCTGGTGGCACACCCTTATTCCCAAGGATTCACATGTTTTTGGTGGAATAGTCAATCCTATGGAATAACTCTTTCCTAGTCTTTTTGCCTAACCAAATGTAGGAGTAGCGTTGCAATAGTAACTGTTATTCCATTCCAATCGCCATTCCACCATAACTATAGTGTTGTATTGTTTTTCTTCCCAAGTAACATAATGTTGGGATTGCATACTAATGCTCCCATTATTTGGCTTCTCCTTGTGAAATTATAATTAATCCTTTCGTAATATACTAATATCAGTTATTCAAGGGTAGTTGCTTTCAGGATTTTATGTTTAATAATGAACCTTTATTATACTAGCATTGTGTTAAAAGTTCAAAGGACAAATTCTTGGTTCATATGTATTTCAAAACTGGATTGTTCACAAACTATTTCCAAGTCTTTTTGATTCTATGATTGTTATTAGTCTACATCTATTTAGTATTTTTCAGCCTGTTATTGCTATAGACGTGCTGTTGAAAGATTTATTTATTAACCAAGGGAGTAAATTTCTGGTTTTGGAGGTCTCTTTTTCAATATAGCACTAGAACTTGATTTAAGATAAGGCAATTCTCTTCAATGCCCAGTTATTTTTGTGGTTGCTGAGGATTTGAAGTTTCAGTTATGGGTGAATGAGCAAAGGATTCCTTCCTAGTAAACTAGATTTTGTGGGAGATCATGTTGGTTGGAAATGGAATTTGGAAGCTGGTCTGAAGTTTTGTGAAGCAGTAGTTATGGGTCAGTTTTAGGTATTTATTTCAAGTTTAAGGTAGATAATTAGATAGAGTGGTTTACTAATTCTTCATACGGTGATGGGTTGTTCTTAGATTTGGACGTTTCTGTTTCTCTAGGTTATTCCAAAAGCTAGGCGAATAAAAAATCAAAAGCTACTGCATTGTTGTTACTAGATATATTTAAAATTTGCCTTCAGATGGTATGATGCTATCGTTTCTGTTTATAATTTTTGGTTATGTGCTTTGCATATTTCTTGTTATTATGTAGAAGTTAAGTTGTTCTAATGGTTTTTATTTCATAGTATATAGCTCCAATTTTGCTTGATTTGTGTGTAGAGCTGACTGCTATTTCTTTTTAACTTATTTTGTACTATGTTTCTTCCATAGTATGCATGTCTAGTTCTTATTTGAGATTAGTTTCCACTTAGGAAACTTCCTATTAGCACTAAAACTTTGTTCCAGAGTGGATGTTATGCCTCATTGTCTATCATCTATGCAATCAACTTCTGCTGTTATAGTATTTTTGTGTTACATACGTAATCTGTGTTTGTACGATGTTCCTGCTATAATATGTGTTTGTAGGATGTTCCTGCCATATCTAGCATGTTTCTTTAATGATTAACTTTTGTTAATTGTTGCTTATGAAAAAACNTTTTTTTTTTCTTCTGGAACTTATTTTATAACCTGTATCACGATAAACTAATATATATTTTTTTCTGTAAATATAGAGTTAGCATAGTTCATGACTACCCTAGTAATTCATAATTTGAGGTGGCTAAGATTTACAACCCCGTAAACTTCTTTTTTGGATACACTACTACACACCAGAAATACCCCTTATTTCTTTGTGCCTGTCCTTGAGAGGCGAGGGAGCGGATAATGTTGGAATCTTAAGTGGACTATAACACTAACGGGGAAGGAGGAGGTGAGACTTGTCGTGTGTTCACTTTTAAGGGGGAAAAATTGCTTTCCCTAATTATTCGGTGTTCCGGGTTTACATTCTCACTGAGAACTTGCGAGTTTCTTAAATTATACGTCCTATAAAATGCTTTGATTCTATAATCTTAACAAATGGAATCTGTAAGGTAGCTACATTAGGTAATAAGAATATTTGACAAGACTGCTTAACAATGATGTTGAAAATAATACTGGTTAAGTGGTCAGATTTGTCTTGTGGTGTATTGTAGACAAAATGGAAAACAAAATAAGAGGTCTAGGATTCTAAGCAAATTGGAAAGAGTTTTTTCAGTAGGGCTTTTTGTTGCAATGTACTATATTTGCTGCTTATATAAGTGTGTGGACTTGAAGCTTGAGGGGCTCTTTTCATATTTGGCATATCAAAGCTTACCTCAGTTTGATTTAAATCATTATATCACTGAACTTAGCTCCCATTGCAAAAGTTCTAGGCAACTGCGATTGGTTGATAAAATTGACGATCACTTGGACAATTATGAGATTGACTTTAGGAAGCGCACTAATTTCCCGAGATTGTTAAAATATGATGAAACTATGTGAAGTAATAGTTTATTTCTTAATTGTTTGTTCAAATCTTAAAATGTTCTTGTATCGAGTGAAAAGTACCTAGGATGAGAAATGCCATTATTCAATATAATAAAATTAAATAAAAAAACTATGCACTGGTATCGCTGCAGTTTCGATTTTGGTAAATTTTGCCTGTTGCACTTCCAATTGGCTAGCGTCTAACTAGCTGAAATTTTTGGCTTCTGCACGACTTATTACGTGACGAATATATATATATATATATATACATATATTTAAAGGAAACACAGTATTACCTAATCAATACAATTCATGCATGAATCTCGTTGTGTTTGAAGAACCCTTTATATGGCTCTTCCAAACCAGTAATATTCAAATTTGGGAAACAGGTTCGTTGTAGTATTTATTGCTCTGGAAATTCGAAAGGTAACAGAAAAGAAGTGGTATAATCTTCCTTATCTTATTCATGTTCTTGGGGTTTCTCATAAAACTAGAATCGTAATAGAGGTAGTGCTTGATGATTTCATAGTTCAGTAATCTAATACCTGATATTTCTCGTTAGTAAAGTAGGTTTGAAACTGTGACGTTAAACACCTTTTTGAATTCACTTGTCTTCCATTCTACGCGTTTGCTGCTTTTCCTCTCTCTCGATATAGAACATGTTAGTGCTTGGAGAAATACGGGTGCGAAACAATATCTTTTCCCGGATGGATACAATCGGATTAATTTAGGTGGCATTACTTCTATTCTAGAAACTATTGTACAGGTTATTTCTGTAATTCAGACTCGATGATTTTCCCCTTGCCTGCTTAGGATGGTTATCATCAATCATGATATTGACCTAGTTGCAACTGTAAAAATGGTAATCAAAGGTTTCCAGGTTTGTGGTAGTAGTCAAAGCGTAGTAGATGCCTGAGCCCTCGAAATACTAACTAGATGCTTGAACCTGCAGTTTACGTTGTTCTTCAGGACGTCGTAGAACTTTTATCTATAAATTTTCTCTCATCTCTTTCTCAATAATTATAGGTTTATAATAGTAAATTTGTGGAACTCGTCATTTCACACAAGTGATTCACTGATGGGTACTAATTGGTATTGGTAATAGTGGGTGTAACTGTAGACTATTTTCTTTGCTTTAAGAAATGCTGACACTTGAGGGAACACCTAGCCTTCCACTTTATGGATCGATAGTTTTCACGGTTTGGATCGATGGTTTTCACGGTTTGCATATTTACTTGTTTTACCATCTACCGCCTCTTCAATTGACCCATCAAATCGAAAACCATTTTCCTGTCCTTTGAAATCTCAATCTGCACTACCTGCTCTTTAACAACCCCCCCTTGTTCTATTTTTTCATCGCTAAGACGTTAAATTCTCACTGTGACGATATTCCTTGATCTCCCTTGAACTTTGGAGTGAAGATGCCCTATTGATAAGTGTATTGTGTAGGTACTGTGGGGTTCAAACAAACATTAGGTACTGTGGGGTTCAAACAAACATTAGGTACTGTGGGGTTCAAACAAACATTCATAGTGCGAACGTAACTCTGAATTTAAGAGGTTGTCAACTTTTTTCAACCGAAAATAAACCAAAACCCAAAAGCCGACCAATGTTGTTATATTGAACTTGGAAAGAAAAAAAGGATAATGGCAAATTGGTCTGTTACCTATTTTATTTTATGTGATTCTCACTTTTTATGTGCCTCCTGATGCTGAAACAATGATTTTTTTTTATTTCCCCTGCGTACGGTAACAAGAGTGATGCTTTTTCTTTTTCTCTTTTTGGTGAAAGAGTGATGCAAAATTGGACATTGAACAAAAGCCCAAAACCGGTACAATGCTCTTCTATTCCCTAATCAGTGTTCAAACTTTCGTAACGTGTAGGTCTGGTGTGGGACCTTTTAATATACTCGAATGCTGGATTGTATTTGTAGGCAAGGTTCAAGTAGAAACGGCAAAAGGGTCTGCAGCTACCAACCCAGGACGAAGACGATTACGTGGTTTAGAGAGTTTTGCTTGTGATCGACTTGGTTCTTTTCAAGGGTCTTACACACGCATATATATATATATATATATACATATATATATATATATATATATATGTGGATATATAACTATCCTCTTAGCCCTTAGTTATGGCGTTTTCATTTTCCTTTTCACTCCCTTTATCTTTCACAATGTCATTTTATCTGAATACATCTTTCTTTTCCATCTATGTTAGTTCTTTCTAAGGTTATTTGCACCAAATTTGCTGTCTCATTGCAACTGCGCGTATCTCAATGTTAATTTTCATGGATTTGAGGACGTTTAATTTATCGAATGAGTTCAGGATTTTCATTTTCGTTGTAATCAGGCAAAATGAAGTAACCAACGACGAATGCAACTTTTCAGTGGTAATGCCTAGTGCCCAAATGCACAAAAGTAAACCATATGCCATATGTGACCCTATCTAGTAAGTACATCAATGTGCTTAAGTACCAAATTTTGACATAGAATTGGAGAAACAGTGGCATTTTGATGAGTGAAAACCAAATGGTGTTGTTTGAACTTTTTTTTTTCTTTAATAGTGGAAAATGGTATCATAAAACTTCTTGACATAAAATGGAGCCGAATGATGTTATTTAACTTGTGTTTGAGTATTGAGTTTTCAGTTTCACCTTCACCAACAATATTGCACACGTGATAAGAGGTTGTGTTTGAGTATTGAGTTTTCAGTTTCACCTTCATCAACAATATCGCACACGTGATAAGGGGTTTTCTTGACTGAACTATTATTGAATCCACGTTTATTACTTAAAACGAAAAGAATGAACTATTGAAAAATAATGTTATGTTAGTCTTGTGACTCCAGTCTAAAACATAAGAAGATTGGGTGTATAGATTATTTGACAGATTTTGAGAGACGTTATAACGGTAAATAATTTGATAATAACTTTGCTACTAACGCTACATTTACTAATCTATAATGTACCCTAAGGTAATCAAAGAAATGCTTTCTTTTTCCATCTATTCATATGTGTACTTACTCATTAAGAATACAAATTGTGGGAAATCCTTTATACAATTAGTTAAATTGAGAAAGAATGACACTTTTTTTTTTATTATTATTATTCGTTCTCATTTTTTTTTCCTTTTCCTCTCATTATAGACAAATAAACATTCCTTTCATTAAGAGTAAAAGGCTCCGCATGCTTTACCTAGAAGGAGCTGCTCAAAGGGAAAAATAAAAATGAAAAAGAGTTTTTGGTACTAAATTTCATGTATTTTTACCTTGTAAATAATAATAACAGTAAAATCAGAGCTTGATTTTCGCCATACACTTTCATGCTCCCACTAGGGTTGTCTGACCTAACTCGGTTTGGCCTGAACGGGCTTGAGAAGAAAAACATATCAACTAAGTCAACTCGATGAGAAAAACACGCCAGGCTTAGGTGAACCGATGTTTTCATAGCAGACCCAGCTTGGCGTTATAGCTAATTTTGCTAAAGGGCAGTTGGGCTGAGCTGACCTTAAATTATTTTCTCAATTAAAAATAAAAGTTCATTATTTCAATTTAGAAAAAAAGGGCCCACCAGGCCTATGGCCCAGACCACAGACCGACCCATTTGGTCCGACCCTTTTTTACATCTACTGGGTAACCATGACATCATAGAGAGAGGAAATTTGATTTTTTATGGTAATTTATCAAAAAAAAATTAAAAACCCTAGATTTTGAAATTATTTGAAAAATCTCAGATTTTAATTTGAAAAATACCAATTTTTATAAATTGATGAGATATTTGAAGTAAACAATCAAGTAACTTTGAGTAACTTGATTATTTACCTTTAGTATTTAGATTGGTTGCCTTAAGTAATCCAATTAGTTACATAGAGTACCATTGAAAAATAGTGATTTTGAAGAGAAAGTAGTATTTTCTAAATATTTATTAAAAGTATTATTTTTCTAAGTACTTTTTAAAAAAATAATATTTTTTTAAATCAATCTGAGATTTTTCATAACATTTGGTCCATTCAGGGTTTTTCAATTTTTAGTATTTTAGGTTTGGAATTTTGAAAGAAACCCTTAAAGATATCTCAACATATGAATGCCAAATGAGAACTTTCTGGCTTTTTTTTTTTACCATCCTTTTTAGGTGTATCAATATCTATCTGTTTTTTTTCTCTCTCCACCCCGTTCTAAGTAAACACCTCACTAAATTGAAATTTTAAAATTTTCTTTTCCTATACCTTTCAAATGTATTTCAATTCCAAAATTGGACAATAAAAAGCTTAATAAAATTTCTTTTTGTATACCTCCAATAAGTTTTAAATAACCACACCCATTTGGAGCCTTTTTCAACTTTTTGCAATTAACAATCAATTTTCTAAGGCTTTAAGACTAAAAACTATCAATTGTTTTCTTTGATCCTAAAGCTATCAATATTTTTATTTTCTTCGTTCCTTCTCTCCTAAAAAAATTGGAGATTACAAGTTGTGATTTAATGTTACGATTTAATATCTATCTTCTTTTACTCTTTCTTTCATTCCTTTTTCCCCTTTCAATCTAAAGTTATTGATTTGTTATATCTAAACCTTAGATTATATCATTTATTAAATATTTACAAGAAGTAAAATAGAAAAGAAATGATTTGTCTCTTCAAAATGAATGTAATTTGTAGTTTCTTCATCCATGAATATAAATTTAATCAAATTATCATTTGAAAAGATTTGTTGATCTAAGTGCTTTGTTAAATGTATTCGAGGGTGTACTGTACAAAATAAAATCTTAATTAATATGGTACGTTGATATTTATGTCATTTTATATAAAGATATTTTTGTAAGAAAAATATTCATTAATTTATCCTTGGATGGTTCTATTACCACCCCTCTTTCTATTCTCTCCACACCTAGTTTTAATAAAAATTTTAGGTTTTTAATACAAAAACTATTAGCCCAAGATAAAAAGTGAATTAGGTTTTAAAACTTTTTAAAAAACTTTTCAACTATATAAAACCACATACCACTCTTTTGAAACTTTTAAGCTAAATCAATAATAATATCAAATATATAATAATAATACCAAGTAAATTAAGTATACTAAATATCAAATATACACTCAAATAGTTTACAATAAAATAAAGAATATAGGGATAGAGAAAATACAAACTCAGTTTTTACGATGTTCGACAAACACGACGGTTTGTTAATGTCTCTGACCCTTGTCAACTTGCTTTGAGCTTTCTACTATTAGATTAAGATTGTGGGCTTGACTGATCCTTTTATAAAGAGTGAATTCTTCTTAGGCTCACCCACGCCTTTACAATAGTTTTGACTCTGGCTCTATCACACTTAACCTTGGATTATTTTGACTTCAGTGTCAATCCTTACCTACATGGATTATATAGACAATGGTATCAATCTCACCGACTCACGGATTATTTAGGCTTCGGTGATAACCTTACTTACACTCAGGTTATTTAGACTCTAGTGACAACTTTACCTAAATTAGGTTACTTAGACTCCAATGGCAACATCACCTCACAATTATAATTTTAGTTTTTGTTGAATCACTCAACTAGAATCTCTCTCTAATAAAAGTATTTAATACAAGGTAAGCTTAGAGAGAATAGATGTAAAGACAAGATATAATCTATTTCAGCTCAGAAAATTTTTGTGAAAAAGTGGATTCGAAAGTTTGAATCACAAAAATTGATTTGAACAACTTGGATATATGATATAACCAATATAAGGATGTTCAAAAGTTGTTTCAACTGTTAGAAAAACTTCTATTTATAGACTTGAATGAAAACTAGTAATTTTAGATCGTTTGATAGATAATCTATTATTTTCGATAGACTGAAAGTGTGTTTTTGGTCGATCGAAAATACTAGCCGTTAGTAGTACAGATCTAACAGTCGAATATGAAAATTCCTGAAAATTCGGCAAGAAATCAGTAGAGTGAAAACTGGAATCGGTCTGCCAAAAATACCAGAGAGTATATTTTGATTTTATTTCAAGTTTTTTTCGATTCTTTTCAAAATTTTGACTTCTTAAATTAATTTTTATGAAATATGAATACTATAGAAATTCATAAATTAATTTAAAAACTTGTGTAAAATAAATTTCATATTTTAATTTGAGATAAACAAGTTTGACAGTATTATTGGTTTGAAAATTTTTAATTTTATGAAAAATTTGAGCCATCAAGACCATATTATGTATAAACATATATTCAAATATAAGAATTAAATATTTAACCTTTGCTAGTCTAAGTCTTGTATTCTTGATCTTTATCTTCAAGCTCTTTTCCATAATCCATCTTCAAGCTTGATTCTAGTAAGTCTAATATGCATCCATCTTTAAGTTTGATTCCTAGATTAACTTGAGTTTGAACTTTTAAAGTTATTTCACTATACACTTAAGTAAATCACTAGTACTAAATCAAATATTTATTATCTTCAAAATAAGAGTGAGTAAGATTAAAACCTTAATTTCTCAATAATTTTCTCTTTTTTGATGATGATAAACATTGATTTATGAGATAAAAAAAAATGTAATAAGGATATGAAAATATGAAAGTTGACAAGTTTATCTTAATTCTTACCATATTTTAAGTTCCACCTCAAAATATGCTTGACAAAGTTAAAGGGACTTACTCTCCCTTTTTAACTCAATAAAGCATTATAAGTATATTATGAGAAAATTAAAAGTGTGTGCTAAACAAAATTTTCTCCTTTAAAATATGCATACTCATAAATGAATCTTTTTATCCTCATATTCATAAATCATCATTATTATCCTCTTTTTGACGTCATTAAAAAGATAGAAATAATTTTCAAACTAGATATCTCATATAAATCAATATGTCTATTTGAAATAAGATTCTCCTCATATTAATTTACTATATTACACTCTCCATCTGAATTCATGACAATAGTATATAAAAGAGCAATATACAGACAATTTTCTACCCATATAAAAAATAGTATGACAAGTTAAACAAAAAAGAGAAATGGAAGAATCAAGAATTGAATAATATTCAAAATAAGAATAAAAATGTCAAATATAAGATTGAACAACAATATAATGCCAAAGAGTATGAAAAGTATAATATATTCCAGGTAACGAAGTTTCATCACATCAAGATTATGAAAGCTCTAAATATTGACATTTTACTTGTTGAAAATATATTTCTCTAAGTACAATCTTCATAAAGCATATAAGAAATTCAAAGTAATTCTAGTACAAAAGTGAAATTTTTTTTTTATCAAACTATAGAGAGCATATCAAAAAGGATGCATTCATAAAATATATGACCATTTAGCACAAAAAAATCATAAATATGTTCCCTTTCAATTCATGAATCGTGATCAAAATATCAATAACCAAAGTAAGAAAAGATCAATCATATATAAGAGATATCAATTATAGATACCAATTATTTATGGATAGTAATTATTTTTGAAAGAAAAAGTGCCAATTATATTTTAAAAAAATATCTAAGTTTGATACTAATTAAAATTATGCCAAATAGATGCAAATTATATTTTGAAAAACTATACTAAGTTGATACCAATTAAAGTAATAAATCAAAGTACAAGTTGATACTAATTAACAAATGCAAAGAAAAAACATGAATAAGCAACAATAAGTATCCAATCCAAATATAACATATTATCAAAGTTTAAATAACCATAAAAAATAGATGTTTAAAAAAAAGATAAACCATAACAATGTATTAAAAGATAATGAGAACCTTATATATGATATTCATTAAACATTTGTCCTAATAAATATCATAGGATGAAAAATCATACGCAAATATTTAAAATAATAAAGTTACAAAATATAAATATTAAATTCAAATAACATGTCATTTGAGTTCAAATACATTACCAATATAGATAAAATAATTCAATTAATTATACATGGTGTTTTTCATGTAAAAACTATCAAGAATTTTCACAAATATAAGAGTTTAAATAATATGTATTATACAATCCATTTAAATCACATATGAGCAATTGATATGTTAATAAAAATTAAATTCGTAAAAATTTAAATAAGACCCAAAAAATGAGAAAATAATTCAAAAACCATCGAAATTGCTTGAATACATGGCCTACTATAAGTTTTCAGCAGATCGAAAATAGGTTTTCGATCTGCTATTCTTGCAGTGAAAAGGTGCTTTCTAGAATATTTTTTTGGTAGAATGAAAAAGGTGCTTTCGTAGTATTTGAAAAATGATAAAAACAATTAAACCAAAAACTAAAACAATAAGAAAATATCATTTTGATAAGCATGGAATCACTTTTAAAGGTTTGAGCAAACAAACAATATTTAAACAAAACAATTTAGTAGAATTCATCATAGTCAACCATACCAATTTTTGTTTTGGTGTCTTCGTAGACTTTAAGTACTTGAACTTCAATTTTTGTTAAGAAGACATACCTTGATTGATTGATAAGGATTCTATCCGTCTAAAAGCTCGTCATCTTCTTTTTGTTGTGGTTGAACTTAATTATCATCTTTTAATTTGTCGTTAAGCTTCAATCATTCAATCTTAATACCAAACTTACAATAATATCATCTATGTTTTTCTCCTTGGAGGAGTCATTAGTTTCATCAAACATCACATGTATAGATACATCTACTATTTAGTTCTTTTATTGAAAACTTTTTTTATATATCACTAGTAGTAAAGCAACTAAGAAAAGTTCCAACATTAGATTTTGAGTCAAACTTTTCAAATTATCTTTGGTGTTTTAAAAAACAAAGTATTTGCATCCAAAGACTCTAAAATAACTAATATTAGATTTTTAATTATTTCAAAACCCATAATGGTATTTTATTCAAAATAAGTCTAATCAACACCCAATTTAAAACATAACAAATAATATTGATGACTTTAGAATAAAAATACTTTAGTAAAATATTTTCATTCGACATAGTCATTTTAAAGCCAATAAAGAAAATCATGTAATTGTATTTTTTTAAAAAAAATAACTACATCAAAGGCATAATAAAAAAATGACTTATTTTTTAAAGTGACATGCTTTACAAATCTAGTCACTTCCAATAATTAGACTAGATAAACCATAACAAGATTCTTTTAATAAAGATTTGAAATTATAACCATATTAGCATGTCTAAGTTTTTATGCCATAATTAATAAACATTTTCTTATAAAGCAAAAAATTGTCTTGACTTAAAAACTTGTTAACAATGATAAAAACAATAAGTTTTTTAATCAAAAGGTATAGTCTCATTTATTCAAAATTTCAAACTGAACATTTGAAAAAGTAAGAGAAAAACTCAATAATTCTAATCACATAGTTGACAAAAATTAAGCATATTAATTTCTAGTAAGACATTCTCAGAAATAGGTAAAGAATTATTACCGATATTACTTATACCAATGATTTTTCTTTTTGTGTTATTTCCAAAAATAAAATATCCACCATAATTTCTTTGTGAAGATGAGAGCTTGGTGAAGTCATTGGTTTCGTTCTTAAAATAACCACTTTCTTACTTATACCTATAATAAATATTCAAATTTGGATTTTTGGTACTCACATAACTTTGAGATTTCTTGGGTTAGTCTTTGACTTCTTTGGTACACATTCTTGTTTGATACCAAAATATATATTTTTCTTAATGGAGCATGAAAAACTAGTATAACCATTTTCTTGTTTGATACCAAAATATGTGTTTTTCTTAATAGAGTGTGAAAAACTGGTATAACCATTTTGGATATAATAATTGCACATACTTTGAGTCACTCTTAGATATTGCTTTGACAAAATAAGTTTTGAGATACTTTTGTTTTTATAAAAAATTTGTATCCTATACCTCCTTTATCAAAAACATTTCATTGTCCACTAAGTATTAAATCAAAATTCTTTTTTCCATCGGAGAATTTGTAGACAATGTTGATTACATCTAAAACTTTTTTTTTTAAAGAAAGTATTTTTCATTTTTCAAAGATGCACATATCACAAATCAAAAAAACTTTCTTTTCTTTTGAAACTTTCTCAAGTTCTTTTGATAAAATAGATAATTTCTTCTTGAGAACACTATTTTTCAAAACAAGCAATTTATAGTTATAATACAATTTATTACAATCATCAAATAGCTTATTGTATGATAACTCTTCTTCATCACTTTTATTGTCAAAATCACTACTATCATCACTATCATCATGTAGTTATTATTGAGTTCAAGAGAGTTTACCTCGTCATTGATAGCTATGAAGCACATGTTATCTTCTTGATCTCCTTTATTACTTTCTTTTATCAAGATCTCATGTGTCATGAGTGAACCCATGAGTTCATCTAAAGGAAGTTTAATGAGATCTTTTGCTTCTTGAATTGCCATCACTTTGCTTCTATATGCTCTAGAAAGACTCCTAAGAACTTTATTTACCAAATCTATATTAGAAAAGGATTTCCTAATAGTATTAAGAGAATTAATAATAATAGTAAATCTAGTAAATATTTGAGCAATAGTCTCATCTTTATGCATCTTGACTAATTCATATTGGTAAGTAAGAATATTGATTTTCGTTTTTTTTATAGAATTTGTGCCATAATATGAAACTTCAAGCATATTTCATATTTCATGAGCATTGTGGCTTTTTCAACATTATTTAATATATTTCTATCCATACTATAAATCAAAATAGGCATAACTCTTTCTTTGAAAAAGCAATTTTATCATTTACATCATATTTATCAATTTCTTTATCAACAAACTTATCATCAAATTTTTTCTTAAAAACAAATAGACTTTTAGTAACAATATGCTATAAATCAAAATATAAAGATTGTAGATATGTAAACATCCTACTTTTCTAATAATTAAAATCGGTTCCATTGAAAAATGGTAGTCTAGTTGAAAATCTCTTATTTGAAAGGTTTTGAAAATTATTTGGGTATGTCATCTTAAGATGGTTAAGTCTTTTAAAATTTGAGTACTAAGCTCTAATATCAATTGTTAGTCCAAGATAAACAATCTAAGAATAGGGTAAATTGAATTTTAAAATTTTTTAAAAAAGTTTTCAATATATAAAACCATAGATCACTCTTTTGAAACTTTAAAGCTAAATCAACAATAATATCAAATATATGACAATAATACCAAGTAAATTAAGCACACTAAATATCAAATATACAATCAGTAGTTTGTAATAAAGAAAAGAGTATAGGGATAGAAAAAATGCAAACTCAGTTTTTACGAGTTTCGAAAAACACGACGGTTTGCCAACATCCCCGGCTCTCAGTAACTTGCTTTGACCTTTCCACTATCGGATTAAAATTGTAGGCTTGACTGACCATTTAACAAAGAGTGAATTCTTCTTAGACTCACCTATGCCTTAACAGTAGTCTTGACTCTCGCTCTATCACACCTAACCTTAGATTGTTTTGACTCCGATGCTAATCCTCACCTACATAGATTTTTTAGACAATGGTACCAATCTCACCAATTCACGGATTGTTTAGACTCTAGCGACAACTTCATTTATACTCAGATTTTTTAAACTCTGGTGGTAACCTCACATAAATCGGGTTGTTTAAACTTCGATAGCAACCTCACCTCACAATTATAATTTTAGTTTGTGTTGAATTTCTCAACTAGAATCTCTCTCTAATGAAAGTATTTGATATAAGGTAAGCTTAGAGAGAATAGATGTAAACACTTGATATAATTTATTTTGGCTCAAATGATTTTTGTGAAAAAAAGGATTTGAAAGTTTGAATCACAAAAATTGATTTGAAAAACTTGAATATATGATATAAGCAATGTAAAGATGTTCAAAAGTTGTTTCAAGTGTTAGAAAAATTTTTATTTATAGACTTGAATGAAAACTAGTCGTTTTGAACCGTTTGACAAACAATATATTATTTTTGACAAACCAAAAGTATGTTTTTGATCGACTAAAAATACTAATCATTGGTAGTGCAGTTCTAACGGTCGAATATGAAAATTCCTGAAAATTCGGCAAGGAATCGGTAAACTGAAAACTAGAATCGATCTGACGAAAATACTAAAGAGCATGTTTTGATTTTATTTCAAGTCTTTTTCGATTCTTTTTAAAATTATAACTTCTTAAATTGATTTTTATAAAATATGGATACTATAAAAATACATAAATTAATTTAAAAGCTTGTGCAAAATAGATTTCATATTTTAATTTGAGATAAACAAGTTTGACAATATTGGTTTGAAAATTTCTAATTTTATGAAAAATTTGAGCCATCAAGATTATATTATATGTAAACATATTTTTAAATACAAGAACTAAAGATATCTTTGTCTTCAAGCTCTTTTTCATAATCTATCTTCAAGCTTGATTCCTTGATTAATTTGAGTTATAACTTTTAAAATTATTTCACTACACATTTAAGTTAAATCATTATTACTAAATTAAATATTTGTTATCTTTAAAATAAAAGTGAGTAAGATTGAAACTTTAGTTTCTCAACAAGAATCCTCTGAGTATAGAACAATTTCATAAAATTAACTGTGAACTCAATTTTTTGGAATAAAACCCCTTAAAATCTCATAATATTAATTCTGTTAGAAAAGAAAGGTGTTTATGTTAGTTTTTTTTATAAATAAATTCTCATTCTTTTATTTGTGGCTTATTCTTATTTCTATATTTTTATTTCACATTAATTGTTTTCATTCAAAATGGAGGTAAGAAAATTTTCTAATATGGATCTACTATGGTCCAAGTATTTATATATCTAGAAGAGAGGTATATAAATACTTTGATCAAATTAGATCTATATTAGAAATATATATATATATATATATGTTCCATAAAATTGGCAATATATTCATATACTTCTCTTCTAGATATTTAAATACTTAAACCAAATTAGATATATATTAGAACTACGTAAATGTTTCTAAATTTTTACCTTAGTTTTGAACGAAAACGATAACCCAACTTTTTTTCATAAAAAAAAAATAATAATAATAATTTTTCTTTGTTTCCAATTTTACCTCTGCTTAGATGAGCATGTTTTGGACAAATACTAATTAACGATAGTTTTAAACCAAAAAAAAAAAAGATTCTAATGTGAAATGAAAATCAGAGAATGAGGACCTAAAAGCAACAAATAAAAGAATGAAGACTTAACCGTAAGAAAAACTAATAGAAAGCCCTTTCTTTTCTAACAAAACTAATATTAGGAAACTTTAAGAGATTTTACTCCAAAAATTTAAATTCGTAGTTAATTTTACTAAATTGTTATGGTATTAAAAAGCCAATTTTATATAACTTAAAAGCTCTTTACGTGCTGCTAAAAAAAAAAGATCCTTCAATGAAATTACATTAAAGAACTAATACTTTATACACCCCTCTTCATCTTTGTTGAAAGCTTTGACCCTAAGAGAAATTCATATCAAAACTTACCATGTTGTTTGACAATTTCATTTATTAAATCTGCACTTTTTTTTTTTTGTTGAAATCTATATTATATTGTTCTACATGTGATTTTGATTTTAATTATTTTTTGTTATTTTACGATTTTTTATCAACTACATAAGATTTTCACCTCACAATCCTTATGTTGTAAAATGGTTATATACTGAAATAATAATTAAATTCTTTCAAATTTCAATTTGGATTCAATAAAGAACGTCTTAAAATCTGAACTGCTATCACGAGAAAAAAGATGTGTGGATAAAAAAAATTGTTTTTTTTCTTTAATTCTTTTTGTAATATTTTCAATTCTTTTATTAATATTATGTAATTTCATTCATAGATGGTTTTTTTAATAGGAAGCTTTTTTTAATAGGAAGCGTGCTACGGTCAGATGCATCTTACCGATCTCAACTTTTCATCATTGTGGGACTCACATGGGTCTCATTATGGACCCCATAGTGATGGATGGTCGAAATCGATCAAACGCGTCAGTTTTATCTGACTGTAGCGTAATTCTTTTAGTAGATAAAAAGAGATTACGTGCATACCCCATCTTCAAATAAAGGTACCCTTTGAATATTTTTTTAAATGGTAAATTATCATAATAGACAATTTAAGACATAACACCTATGAAATGCTTATAGACATATTTCCTACTATTCTTTTTTTTTTTTGTCATCAAAATGACAATGACAAAATAAAGAAGCAGACAAAAATAAGTAGCTTAACTTTGCTTAGCCAAGCTAGGTCTGCAGTAATCCAACCCCGATGAAAACCCTAATGCTCACCTCAAGACCTTATCCTACTGGTAATAAATAATAATTAATTCTTCTCACGTTTAACTTTTTCACTACCCAATTTCGTTATTATTGTAACTATTCTGCTACTAGTTATGATAATAATAATTGTAATAATGTTGACAGTGAGTTAATGATAGTAGACGAAATTTGGAGAAATTGATTTGAAAGAGCTATAAATCTTAACGTTCTCACCTCAATATCTTCTTTTTTTAAAAAAAAAAGTGAAGTTTAACTAATGACCTCCACTTATTACAAATTAAAGGAAAATACATACTATTATCCAATCCACATCCTACATGATTAGGAATAATAGGCTTTCACGCCTACCTCTAGTGTGACTCGAACCTCAAGACCTCTTAGCGCAAGGTTTTTAATTAAAATCATAAAACGACGCCTAATATGGAAACCTAACTCTGTCTATGCCATTCCTATATTATGTGTACTAAAATTTTTATCAAATTTTTAATACCAATACACATGTGATATATAAGTTGACAATATTCAATTAGTGAATATGATTAATTTATTTATGATAAATTTTAATAAATCAATTAAATTGTGACAACTTTGTTATGTGTACCAAAATTTTTATCAAATTTTTAATACCAACACATATATAATATGTGAGTTGACAATATTTAATTAGTGAATATGATTAATTTATGAGAAATTATCATGTTTATACCTTGTATTTTGACACTGTGTTCAGTTTATACCTTCTGTTTTGGTTATTATTAATATTGATCTTTAGATTTCATATTTGTTACAAATTTATATCATGGTGCTAATTTAGAACAGTTAATTTATCAAGATGATTTAATAAACTTATTCTCGGATCAGTTTTTATATAGTTTATTTTCAATTTTTTAAACGGCAACTTGGTAAATTAACTGCTCTAAATTAATATCGGAGTATAAATTTGTAACAGATTTCAAATCTAAAGATCAATGTTGATAATAATCAAAATAGAAGGTATAATTTGAACAAAATATCAAAACATAGTAAATAAAAATGATAATATCTCTTAATTTATTTATGATAAATTTTAATAAATCAATTAAACTGCGACGACCGCAAATATTAGTATTAAAAATTTAGAGCAAATTTTACATAAGAGTTGGAACAACATACAAACCAACTCCAGTTACTCCACTGTCCAACTACGGATTTGAAACGAACCAACAAGTTACCCCACAGCTGCTGGCCTGCCGCTGCGATTTCAGGATATAAGATCCCAAATTCTCACCTCATGACCTTCTTCTACTCTTACTGGTACTAATCCTTCTCTTTCTTCACTTTTTACCCTTTTCACTCCCCAATTTCGTTCTTATTATTATTATTATTATTATTATTCAGATACTAGATATGATAATAATAATCATAATCATAATGACAATGATAGACGAAATTTGGAGAAATTGATTCATTCTAGATGTAAATTTGGGAAGCTTGAGTTAGATGAGGCTTTAGGTTATTTCGATTCCCTTATTAGGACCCTACCTCTGCCTTCCATTTCCGCTTTTAATCATTTGTTTGGGGCTGTCTCCAACAAATGAACCATTGTCCCACTGTTGCCTCTATGTATAAACAGACTGTGAGTTTCCTTCGTTTTCGTTTTCGACCTGATGTCTTTACATTCAGCATTGTAATCAAGTGCTTATGTCGTATGAAGAGGGTCGACTTGGGCTTCTCTGTCTTAGGAGCTCTCTATAAGCATGGCCTTCATCCCAATGCTCATACGCTAGCTAGCTAGAAAGAGAGATGGCAGGTCGCCGAGAGATTATTAAAAAAAAAAAAAAAAAAAAAAAAATGACCAAGTATATAAAGCTAAAGAGAGAGTTTGAAAACAATTACCAGGAGTTAAAGATTTGAAATTAAGAAGATTGAAACAGAGTTTTGATTGTAATAAACTCAGCTCTACACTTTACTCGTATTAAGCATTGTTTATATATACATTTACAGAAGAAGCTTGTGCTGAACTAACTTAACAACTAAACAGAAATCTGTCACACTAATTCCACCAAAGAAGGAGGAGCTCACTAGAACCTGACTAGGATCTGACTAGATTAGTTAACTAACTGCTTAACGCTTCCCCCTCAAGCTAAAAGGAGAACTATGAACTTTTAGCTTGTCTCGGAAATACACAAATTTCCCTTCATTTAATGGCTTTGTCAAAACATCTACAACTTGTTCTTGAGTTGGAACATATCTGACGTCTAGTTCTCTATTAGCAACTTTCTCACGAATAAAATGGATATTAACTTCAATATGTTTTGTCCTAGAATGGAAAACCGGATTAGAGGCGCCTGAAGATATGGACTTAGTTTATTTACTGTGAAGGCAATATCAGGTCTGGACAGGCATAGGTATTGCAATGCTCCCACTGTACTGCGATAGATAGTTGGTCTGTCAAACAACTCACTATCATCCTTTGAAAGCTTAACACTACTGCATATTGGAGTAGAACAGATTTTAGCACCGGCCTTATTAGTTTTCTCCAAAAGATCTAACACATATTTAGACTGTTAAAAATAGGCCAGAATATTTCAAAACCAAGAAAATAATTGACAGAACCTAAATGTTTGGGAGCAAAATGATCATTACTAAATGTTTGGGAGCAAAATGATCATTAAGATCTGTAACAACTTGTTGTATTACTTTGGAGCTATTCCCTGTTATAAGAATGTCATCTACATATACTAGTAGATAAAGAGTAGTGTCAGCAGTATTATAAAAGAACAGAGAACTATCTGATATAGAGTTAGTAAACCCCCAGGCGACAAGAGCTTGCTTCAATTTTTCAAACTAAGCACGCGGAGCTTGTTTAAGCCCATACAATGCCTTTTTTAATCGACAAACGTGAGAAGGAAAAGTAGGATCCACAAAACCAGCAGGTTGTTTCATAAACACCACTTCATGAAGATCACCATTAAGAAAGGCATTATTAATATCAAGCTACTGGATATCCCATTGATGTTGAACTGCTAGAGTGAGTATAACCCGAATAGTAGAGGTTTTGACCACAGGACTGAGAGTTTCTAAGTAGTCTAAACCAGGGGTCTACTGAAACCCTTTGGCCACTAGTCGAGCTTTATAGCAATGAACTGAACCATCAGGATGATATTTGATCCGAAACACCTACTTATTATCAACAATGTGCATTGAAGGAGTAGCAACAACCAAATCCCAAGTGCCATTTCTTTGCAAAGCAGTAAACTTTTTTTACATTACCTGTTTCCAACATGGTTCAGCTCAAGCTTGATCAACATTAGCAGGTTCAGTAGTAATAAGTAAACCATAGGCAGCAACAAAAGATTTAGGTTTAAAGATACCAAGTTTGGATCTAGTAGTCATAGAGTGTGTGGAATCAGTACAGACACGATGCTCAGAAGAAATGACATTAGGAATATGCTTATAGTCATGAGATGAAACAGGTGGAATAGGTGAATGTGAGTCTAGAACATAGAAATCAACAACATCAGCAACAACAAGTTGTAAAACATCAGTTACAGTAACACAAGAAGCAGGAGTATGTGAATGCAAGTCTGGTGCAAATGCATTCTGATGACAAGAACTAGACCGAAGAGCAGACATTTCTGCTGTAGAATGTGTGGAAGAAGATACAGAACAAAACACCTGTGCAGTGGGAACACCAGAAGGAACATAGGGATAGGGAGAAGATTGAACAGACTGTGAATCTTCAGTGTGGCTAGTAGTAGAGGAACTGCCAAAACCATGCTCAAAAGGAAATAACTTTCATAAAAAATAACATTTCTAGAAATATACACACGACCAGAAGGATGTAAGTAGCAATATCCTTTGTGTTTATCACTATAGCCCATAAAAACTCATTGAGAAGTTCTAAAAGCAAGCTTGTTATGATTATAAGGTCTCAAATGAGGATAGCAAGAACAACCATAAGTTTTAAGGAAAGTATAATCTGGCTAGTGATGATAAACAAGCTGAAAAGGGGTTTGTAGATGTAAAATAGGAGTAGGCAACCTATTTATCAGAAACACAGCAGATGTAAAAGCCTTCCACCAAAAAGTTAGAGGCATACATGCCTTTGCTAGTAAAGTAAGTCCCATTTCAACAATATGTCGATGCTTTCTCTCAACTTTGCCATTTTGAGTATGCGCATGGGGATAGGGATGTCTAAAGGATATACCAAGTTCTTGAAAGAATGGAAAAACACTTCTAAGCTCACTACCCCAGTCAGATTGCACACATTTCAATTTCCTATCAAAAAGCCTTTCAACATAAGCCTGAAATTGTTTGATGATCTGTTTGACATCAGACTTAAGGACCAGTGGATAAACCCAGGTGAAGCGAGTAAAATCATCAACAAAGCTAATATAATAGCGATATCCTTCAGTAGACAAAAAATGAGCAGGATCCCATAAATCTGTATGCACAATCTGTAAAGGGAATTGAGTTTTATTGATTGAATTCTTGAATGGAAAACAATGAGACTTTCCATATTGACAGGATGCAAAAACTAGCATTTGAGTTAACTGGAGTGTGTACATTCAGAGTAGGCAAAACTTGGTCCAAAACTTTTACTGAAGGATGACCAAGTCTACAGTGCCATAGATCCAAAAAAGATGAGTTTTGTACACTCTGTTATTAGAAGCTACATTAGAAAAACTAGACTTAGTAGACATTGAGGATAAATGCTTTGCAGCAACCAGAACCCCTTTATTATTGCAAGTAGCATCAGTTGAAGTAGCAGAACCAAATGAACAACCAGAAAGCACACCAGCACCATTCGAAACACCATGAGCACCAACACCAGTGGAAACACCATGAGGTAAATCAAGTTGATAAAGACCATTCTTAAGCCTCCCTTGAAGCAGAACCTTCTTCAAACTCAGGTCCTTAATAAGGCAAGAATCAGCATAGAATTCAGCAAAAACATGATTATCAAGAGTAAATTTGGAGACAGTTAGTAAACTCTTAGTAATTTGTAGAACATGAAGAATATTATTCAGTAGAAAAATATGATTATTGTGAGTAATAATAAAGCTGCCTATATGAGAGATCGGAAGAGTAATACCATTGCCAACAGTAACCTTTTCTTTGCCTTTGTAGTCAGACAGGATAGTCAAATTCGCAAGATCAGAAGCGATGTGATCAGTAGCACCACTGTCAATATACCAGGAAGGATCATTAACAGTGGTTGGTGAAGCAACAAAGGCAGCATGTGACGTGGATCCAGATAACTGAGAAGTATGAGCAGAGCTGGAGTCAAGGGAAACATTTGGGTCAAAGCTAGAATAGCATCGAGAGGCAAGATGACCAACACGACCACATAGTTGACAGGCGGTACGATGACCACCTTGACCACCTCGACCACCACGATATCCACCACGAGAGCCACCACCACTACGATGACAAGTGCTACGACCACCAGATCCAGAAGTATTAGAAGAAAATTTCTGACCAGCATTAGTAGAGCGAGGAGGATTCTTATTGACAAGATGAGCTGAAGGAGAATGCAAATTGAGTACCTCAGCGGATTGAGCACGATCAATGTGCATCTCTTGACTCTGGAGCATGAATTGAGCTTCAGGAAGAGACACAGAATCTGATCGAGAGGTGAGATGAACACTCACCAAATCATATTCACTACTAAGACCACCAAGAATATAGAGACGAAGCTCATCATCAGAAAGAGTTTAGCCAGCAGCAGAGAGATTTTCAGCGATACTTCAAACTATTAGAAAATAATCATTGATGCTGAGAGCACCTTTCTTGACAGATTGAAGCTGACAACGAAGTTGAAGAAGGCGAGCCTTTGAATTCAAAGCAAACAGATGTTGAATCACACTCCAAATTTGAGCAGAGAAGTACACTGAATCACATGACTTAACATGGACTCGGAGATTGAAGCAAGCAGCTAACTCATCAAGGCTTGATCAGTACGAATCCAGATGGAATACTCTGGATTTGAACGATGAACAGAGCCAGAGATAGTCGGAGTAGAGCTGCCTTCACCAGCTTGAAGATAAAGATACGAATCAAGACGGGGATGAATGCTAAGAAGAAATCCTTCAAGATCGTGAGCACGAATAGTGGCAAGGATCTGAGAACACCAGAAAGCAAAATTAGATCGATCGAGCTTGAGATCGAGAGGAACCATAGAAGAAAGAAAAAGAAACTGATGACCGGAAGTCACCATGGATGAACCAAGAAGCTCTTGGAGCTCTGATAGCAGTAAAGATTTGAAAATAAGAAGATTCAAACAGAGTTTTGATTGTGATAAACTCAACTCTACACTTTACTCGTATTAAGCATTGCTTATATATACATTTACAGAAGCTTGTTGAAGCTTGTGCTAAATTAACTTAACAACTAAACAGAAATCTTTTGCATCTTATAGCTAACTAATTCCAGTAAAGAAAGAGTAGCTGACTAGAACCTGACTAGATTAGCTAACTAACTGCTTATTATCAAGTTTGTTGGATTCCCAGTACTTGACGGGAAGATAATTAAGATAAAATAATCGGTTCTTCCAAGGACCGATATTTGATTTCTAATCCTCGACAATATTATGTCCAGGCCTTAATCGAGCTGTGAGGCAGTAGTAACGCCCGGAGAGCTCTTTAGCTCATACCTATAACCTTTCTCTTCTACACTCGGCCCTTTAAAACTAAGCTTATGAAAAATAATCCCAAGTGTTGTAAGTGTGGCCCAGCCATTGGGAGTTAACTGTGTGGGAGCGACTTGCAGATAGTCCAGTGTATCTACAAAGTATTTCTGTAGAGGAAGCATCCCATCGAAGCATAGAATCAACTCGCTATATGCATATATGCACAGCAAGTGTGAGGCGAAAAATCTGCTCGGCAACCCCACTTATGTTTGTAAAGCCTAGCTCCCTTCCAACCTTGTTTCTCGATATACCACAGTAGGTTGGCCTTGGTTATCTCACTTTTACATTTACGAGCTGAGAATCTGGAGCTCACATTTTTGGCTTCCCAAGTCTCTTGTTCGGAAAGTAGGATATTCTTCAAGCTACAGGTTTGATTATCAGACAAATTAGTGCGAGCTGAAGTCACCTCATTCTCACCCTCATAATCGTCAATATCCTGTAGAATGAGGTCCGATTCGACTTGGGTTTTTCTGGGTATCTTCCACCATCCTCGTTAAGTAATATGCATGTATATTTTTCCAACTACCCAAATTATTACAATAGTTGGATAATATGATCCCTAAAAAAAAAAGTGAAAAAAAGAGTAGCTATTGGATTGGGACCCTTATATAATACATCCTTTTCTTAGTTGTTGACAAATTGTTTATTATGTTTTTTAAGACCGAAAGATTTGAATTATTAGCTTAAGTCGAATTTGATCAATATATATTTGTTTAAGTAATGGTGCGGAAACTAATATACTTTCTAAAGTTATTACGTTCAATTATATCACAATTGACTTGTCAATTCTAATTGCTTGAATACAGAGTACATTTAACTAAGCTAAAGTTATATTATTAGTGGCTACGATTTGGTAAACAACGAGATACTAAGTATATTGAAGTATATGTTAACGCCTGTAACCGATATCATAAGTACTAATGGCTAAATCAGGTAGATTCCATTTTCAGAATCCAATATGTTTTTGTTTCTCTCCTTGTCTCTCTTTTAAATAAACTCCTCTTTAAAATTTAGAGATTTTATATTTTTTCTTTGCACCTTTTAGATGTCTTATGATGCAAAATTTAGTCACTAACAATATTTAAGTGAAATTTCCCTCCATTTTATAGTTTTCTGAAAGATTACAAAAATATTTGAGTATTTATAAAAAATGGCCTTTTTTTATGATCAATTTAAAAATTGGATATTTTTTCATTTATTTAATAACTAACCATTTTATAATTTTATTTTGATAAATGACCGTTTTAAGCTTATCTACTTTTTATAAAGTAAATCAATTTTGAAAAAATATATCAATTTTCGAAAAAGTAAATCAATTTTCAAAAAACAAATCAATATATTTTGATAAAATAAATATGACAAATGACCACTTTTTAAATAATTTTCAAATTTGGCTATTTTTTAACATTGTTTAAAAAATGATCGTTTTCTAAACTATAATAAAAAACTCGCTCAGTTGGCTAAAAGCCTTTGGAAAAATGATAATTTAGTAATACATCTACTAAAACATCCTGTTACTGTGATTTTTCAAGTTAACTAACAATATTTAAGTGAAATTTCCCTCTGTTTTATAGTTTTCTGAAAGATTACAAAAATATTTGAGTGTTTATAAGAAATGACCTTTTTTATCAATTTTATAAAATGGATATTTTTTATTTATTTAATAAATAATCATTTTATAATTTTATTTTGATAAATGACCGTTTTTAAGTTTACCTAATTTTTATAAAGTAAATTAATTTTGAAAAAGTAGATCAATTTTCGAAAGAGTAAATCAATTTTCAAAAAACAAATCAATATATTTTGATATAATAAATATGAAAAATGACCACTTTTTAAATAATTTTTAAATTCGGTTATTTTTTAACAATGTTTAAAAAATGACCATTTTGTAAACTATGATCTAAAATTTGGCCAATTAGCTAAAAGCCCTTGGAAAAATGATAATTTAGTAAAACATCTACTAAAACTTTCTGTTAATGTGATTTTTCAAGTTCAAAAGTGATTTACTTAAAAAAATGATATAAAAATTCCTGTTGTAGTAGGTTTATTAGTTGATAACATGGTCAGAAAAATTAACATTATCGGTGATATTTCGGTCGAAATTTTGCTCTAAGGAAAGATCCGATGTAGATATATTGTGTAAGAAAAGTTTGTCAGAATTTCAGGAAAATGTCAGTAAATATTGGTTTCGATGTCAACTTCAGTAATTTTGGTCATTAAAGTACAAAAAATCCTAGAAATTTCAGTAAATATTACTAGAATTTCGATGCAACATCGGTAAATATTATCAACATTGTAAGTTCTTTTTTTTTTAAAAAAAAAAAGTAGAAAATTCGTTTTGAATATCTTTTTCACCTTCAAATATACCTTATACAACAAATATACTAGGAGGAAAAGAAAAAAAAAAGAAAAAAAAAACAAGTACATGTTAAAGACAATAATTATTGAGAAATGACGTACTATATTAAGATATATGACATATATTTATAATATGTATGCTATTTTTTTTGTAAGAAAGCTACTTTAATTGATAAATTATTGAATGACACAACATTTCTTAAAGTTTTTATAAAATGTGATTATGTGGTTTTAGGAAATTATTTGTGATTCCATAATTGTTTTTGGAATTTTTTGTCAATATTGATATTATTCTCAATGTTTTCTATAAAATTAGAGTACTAATATTTCTATCAATATAGATATTTTTGTTCTTAGTCGATAAATGATATATTTAGTGTTTGTAATGGTATTTCAAATACAAAATCTAGTGCCAGTGATTTCTATAAAGTCCAATCTCTTGCAGGCATGTGACGCGACCAGATCTGTTGCAACCACAATGCTAGCACGCGACAGCACAATATAAACACATAATACCAACCAAGTCTGGAACAATCACTATGCAAGCACGTGACGCGACCAGGTTTGGTATAACTATCATGTTAGCACGCGATGCCACCAAGTCTAATACAGACACCATATATACACACGACACCACCAAGTCTGGTATAACCACCATGTTAGCACATGACACGACTATGTTTGGTATAGCCACCATGCTAGGACACGATGCCACCATGCAAGTATATAATACCAACAATGTCTAGTACATCTACCATGCAAGTATGCGACGCCACCAAGTCTTGTGCAACCACCATGTTAGCACATGAAGCTACCAAGTTTGGTATAGACACCATGCAAGCATGCAGCACCATCAAGTCTGGTACAACCACTATGCTAGAATGCGACACGACCATGTCTGGTATAGCCACCATGCAAATAAGTGATGCCACCAAGTCTGGTATGGCCACCATGCTAGCACACGATATTGCTAAGTCTGATATAGACATCATGTAAGCACGCGGCACCACTAAATCTGGTGTGTTGCCACCATGCTAGCACGTGATGCCAACTAAGTCTGGTATGACTACCAAGCTAACACGTGACACCACCATGCAAGCACACAATGTCAACAATATCTTGTACAACCACCATGCTAGTATACGATGTGACCACATCTAGTACAACCTCTATACTAGTACGCGAGGCCACCATGCAGGTACACCATGCTAACAATGTCTTGTACAGATACCATGCAAGTATGTGAGGCCACCAAGTTTGATATAGCCAACATGATAGCATGTGATGCCGACCAAATCTGGTACATCCATTATGCTAGCACACGACACGACATGCAAGTACACAATGTCAACAATGTCTTGAACAACTACCAGGCAAGCACGTGAGGCCAACCAAGTCTGTAATGGCCACCACGTTTGCAGACAAACTAGTGCGAGCAAAAGTCACCTCATTCTCACCCTCATAATCGTCAATATCCTATAGAATGAGGTCCAATTCGACTTGGGTTTTTCTAGGTATCTTCCACCATCCTCGTTAAATAATATGCATGTACATTTCCAACTACTCAAATTATTACAATAGTTAGATAATATGATCCCTAAAAAAAAGTGAAAAAAAAGAGTAGCTATTGGATTGGGACCCTTATATAATACATCTTTTTCTTAGTTGTTGACAAATTGTTTATTATGTTTTTTAAGACCGAAAGATTTGAATTATTAGCTTAATCGAAGTTGATCAATATATATTTGTTTAAGTAATGGTACAGAAACTAATATGCTTTCCAAAGTTATTATGTTCAATGATATCATAATTGACTCGTCAATTCTAATTGCCTGAATACAGAGAACATTTAACTAAGCTAAAGTTATATTATTAGTGGCTACGATTTGGTAAACAACAAGATACTAAATGTATTGAAGTATATGTTAATGCCTATAACCGATATCATAAGTACTAATAGCTAAATCAGGTAGATTCTATTTTCAGAATCCACTATGTTTTTGTTTCCTACCTCATCTCTCATCTCTCTTTTAAATAAACTCATCTTTAAAATTTAGAGATTTTATATTTGTTCTCTGCACCTTGTAGATGTTTTATGATGCAAAATTTAGTCACTAACAATATTTAAGTGAAATTTCCCTCCATTTTATAGTTTTCTGAAAGACTACAAAAATATTTGAGTATTTATAAAAAAATGGCCTTTTTTTATGATCAATTTAAAAAATGGATATTTTTTCATTTATTTAACAACTAACCATTTTATAATTTTATGTTGATAAATGACCATTTTAAGTTTATCGACTTTTTATAAAGTAAATCAATTTTGAAAAAATATATCAATTTTCGAAAGAGTAAATCAATTTTCAAAAAACAAATCAATATATTTTGATATAATAAATATGACAAATGACCACTTTTTAAATAATTTTCAAATTTAGCTATTTTTTAACATTGTTTAAAAAACGACCATTTTATAAACTATAATAAAAAATTCGGTCAATTGGCTAAAAGCCTTTGGAAAAATGATAATTTAGTAATACAACTACTAAAACATCCGGTTACTGCGATTTTCCAAGTTAACTAACAATATTTAAGTGAAATTTCTCTCCATTTGAAATTTTGCTCTAAGGAAAGATCCGATGTAGATATATTGTGTAAGAAAAGTTTGTCAGAATTTCAGGAAAATGTCGGTAAATATTGGTTTCGATGTCGACTTCAGTAATTTTGTTCAGTAAAGTACAAAAAATCCTAGAAATTTCAGTGAATATTACTAGAATTTCGATGCAACATCAGTAAATATCATCAACATTGTAAGTTCTTTTTTTTTAAAAAAAGTAGAAAATTCATTTTGAATATCTTTTTCACCTTTATATATACCTTATACAGCAAATATACTAGGAGGAAAAGAGAAAAAAGAAAAAAAAAAAAAAACAAGTACATGCTAAAGACAATAATTATTGAGAAATGACGTACTACATTAAGCTATGTGGCATATATTTATAATATGTATGCTATTTTTTGTAAGAAAGCTACTTTAATTGATAAATTATTGAATGACACAACATTTCTTAAAGTTTTATAAAAAGATATTATGTGGTTTTAGGAAATTATTTGTGATTCCATAATTGTTTTTGGAATTTTCTGTTTATATTGATATTATTCTCAATATTTTCTGTAAAATTAGAGTACTAATATTTCTATCGATATAGATATTTTTGTTCTTAGTCGATAAATGATATATTTAGTGTTTATAATGGTATTTCAAATATAAAATCTAGTGCTAGTGATTCTTATAAAGTCCAATCTCTTGTAGGTATGTGACACGACCAAATCTGGTGCAGCCACAATGCTAGCACGCGACAGGGTAATATAAACACACAATACCAACCAAGTCTGGAACAAAAACTATGGAAGCACGCGACACGACCAGGTTTGGTATAACTACCATGCTAGCACGCGATGCCACTAAGTCTAATACAGACACCATACATGCACATGATGCCATTAAGTCTAGTATAACCACCATGTTAGCACGTGACATGACTATGTTTGGTATAGCTACCATGCTAGGACACGACGCCACCATGTAAGTACATAATACCAACAATGTCTGGTACAGCTACCATGTAAGTATGCGATACCACCAAGTTTAGTACAACCATTATGCTAATACACGAAGCTACCAAGTCTGATATAGACACCATGCAAGCATGCAGCACCATCTCTGAAAGATTACAAAAATATTCGAGTATTTATAAGAAATGACCTTTTCTTATGATCAATTTAAAAAATGGATATTTTTTATTTATTTAATAAATAATGTGATATCCCAAATTCATAAACAATACTCATTTCCTCACATAATTAAAGAGCCAATAATAACACGATTGCATAATATTTTTTTTTTTATATATATTAGGCATTTATGTGCGTATAATTTTGAGTACTTCTTTTAGTATATTGGTTATTTTTATAATCTTTGTCTGTGAAGAAATTTTTACAGTGAAATGCTCAAGATACATTCTAGCTCGAGTTGATGTGTATTAAGTTTACTACTCTTATATGATTATTAAAAAAAATTTAATAATAATAATAATAATAGTTAAACAGGTCTAGAATACCTTGTTATATTATTAGTATCATTACCATTTTTTGTTATTATTTTCTTTAACATTTGAACTAGTTCCTTATTAGGTGTATATATGTAATCATACATGAATTTAATAGTTGATGAATTTCTTTATCTTCGTTACATTGATATTTCTTTTTGTGCCTAAGTGCCTAGCTTATAGGATGGTATAGATTCGATTTGGTCAATGCGTTTTTTTTTTAAGTGATAAGATAATATATTAGACGTATATAATTACAAAATAAAGAAAGTAGAAGCTCGTCTTCTTAAGTCGGTGGGGACCTTTTACATTACATATATCACTCTCATCTTTAGGAGGATTATTTCTCCATTGCCAACACTATATCTCCATTAAGCCTATATCTCCATTAAGCACACAAAAGTCTACTCAAAGAGAGACCAAATTTTCACGTTTTTACTCTCGGTGACTGGTCTTTTGGAGGTACTCTTCTTCAGTTAGAATTTTATTATCTTCGCATTAGTTGTGATATACCATGAGTTATCTTGTGAAGAAATTAAGGAAGAGTTTATGTTTATCCTTTAGGTGTATTCTTTCAACAAGATCCTTTATTAAAGTAATAATTGTTGATTATTGTTAACAAAAATTCTTAGACTTCTTATAATATTTCTAACTAACTATAGACTTAGACATATATATATATATATATATTTATTTATTTGGAGTCAAAGATCGGAATAAAGATTTTTTTTTCAGTAGCTTTTAATAAGCTTTGTGATGATCTTATGCATTAGCTTTAATTTAAGTGCTTTTGTATTTGATACGTGTAGATTTATATATGAAACATGTGTGAATGTATTTCATGGTAGCAATATATTATTTACTTTGCGATTGTTTTATTTATTTAGTGTCTTTATTCTAAAAGTTAATGAAAATGACTTCAAAGTTCTTAAGTTCGCTATTTATACGCATAAGATACGTTTTAAATAAGTATGTAAATATTTCACATTTTTGTGTTATTGAAAATATTTCAAAAGAATATTTTTTTCTTCTCTGATTTGTATTTTATACTTAGACATATATATATATATATATATATATGTTCATGGTATTAGTTATTTTTTTTAGGCTCAGTTCAATTACTAATTATCGCAATACATACATGTTAATATATTAAGCGATTATTTGAAAAATATTAGGATACGTTAATTGTTCCTAGAGCGAAAGAGCATTTCATTGGGAAATATAAAAGCTCGAAATCGAAGTAAGTAACATCACACCTACAATGTAAGAAATTCTTTGTTCTGTGAAATTATAGAATTTGTGGATATCAAATCTGTAGATATATGTATCTGTCATTTACTTTGCATGAGACATGTACACGTGGTGTATTTATATTGCTTGATGAGTATTAGTGAATAAGGTGTGGCGGGCTAGCGCCCAAATATGTGATATGGTTCCTTCGAGAACACTCTGATTCCTTCGGGACACTTTAGTCCTTTCAGGGACATTATGGTTCCTACGGAAATACTTTGACGATGGTATAGGATGGACCTCTGCTGTACACAGAGGTGATTTTCTGGGGCTCGAGACCTCCATATAGCTCATGATATGTTATATGTTCTCTGAGTAGCTCAGTATGCGATTCACGATTTTATCGGGCAATACAATATACACAAGGATCCCAATCATATGATTATCTGTTCCCTGTCATGTGCACTCTGGATTTGCATATGTTACTTACTAAGTTTTATACTCATAAATATTTTTACATTGCAGATGGTACAGATGTTATGTGAGTTAGAGGAGGAGTACAGACTTTCTGACCACGGCTTGTGTATATGAGCATTTTGACACTATGGTTTCCGACAAAAGATTTTGTACCTATTTTGAGCGTGCGTATATTATGGATATTTTTATGAGAGGTCCACAATGTGAGTATGTATATACATATAAATTAGATTATGTATAATTATGAGTGGAATTGCTTTTTTTCTCCCAGAAAGTTTAAAGAGTCTTAAATTTCCCTTATTTTATCAATTTTAAGTCGAGTAGCGTCTCCCGATTTTATTAAATAATTATACAATATCCATACGTACGTGTGTGAAATTAGAGGACGTTACAAATAACTATTTTATAATTTTATTTTGATAAATGACCGTTTTTAAGTTTATCTACTTTTTATAAAGTAAATTAATTTTGAAAAAGTAATCAATTTTCGAAAGAGTAAATCAATTTTCAAAATATAAATCAATATATTTTGATATAATAAATATGAAAAATGGCCACTTTTTAAATAATTTTTAAATTCGGCTATTTTTTAACAGTATTTAAAAAATGACCATTTTGTAAACTATGATTTAAAATTCGGTCAATTAACTAAAAGCCCTTGGAAAAATGATAATTTAGTAATATATCTACTAAAACTTTCTGTTAATGTGATTTTCCAAGTTCAAAAGTGATTTACTTAAAAAAATTATATAAAAATTCCTGTTATAATAGGTTTATGAGTTGATAACATGGTCAGAAAAATTGACATTACGTGATGCCAACTAAGTCTGGTATAACTACCATGTTAGCAAGCGACACCACCATACAAGCACACAATGTCAACAATATCTTGTACAGCCATTATGCTAGTATACGATGTGACCACATCTAGTACAGCCTCTATACTAGTACACGAGGCCACCATGCAGGTACACCATGCTAACAATGTCTTGTACAGATACCATGAAAGTACGTGAGGCCACCAAGTTTGATATAGCCAACATGATAGCATGCGATGCCAACCAAATCTGGTACATCCATTATGCTAGCACACGACACGACATGTAAGTACACAATATCAACAATGTCTTGAACAGCTACCAAGCAAGTACACGAGGCCAACCAAATCTGTAATGGCCACCACGTTTGCACGTGACACACACCAAGTCTCGCACAACAACTATGCTAGTATACGACTCCACTAGGTCTGATACAGAGATCATGCTAGCACACAATGCCATCATCCAAGCATGCGATACCACCCAAGTTTGGTATAATCACCATACAAGCATGTGACACCAACCAAGTCTGGTACAGCCATCATGCAAGCACACAATGCGACCAAGTTTGGTAGAACTACCATACTAGCACTCAATGCCACCAAGCTTGGTAAAGACACCATGCAACCACACGATACCACCATGCCTAGTAAAGACACTATGCTAGCACGTGACATGACCATGTCTGGTATGGCTAGCATACTAGCATGCGACATCATCATGTAAGCACACAATGCCAACAATATCTGATACAGCTACCACGCAAGCATGTGACATTATCAAGTTTGGTATAGCCACCATGCTAATACACGAGATACCATGCGAGGATATGGCACCCATAAGTCTGATACAACCACCATACTAGCATGTGACGTGACCAAATCTGGTATAGGCACAATGCTAGCACACGATGCCAACAATGGCCGGTACAACTACCACATAAGCATGCAACGCCACCAAATCCTGTGTAGCCACCATACAAGCACGTGATGCTAACCAAGTCTGGTACATATACCATGCAGGCACGCGATGCCACCAAGTCTAGTACAACTACTATGCTAACACGAGATATTACCATGTCTAGTACAACCACCATACTAGTAGGCGATGCTACCATGCAAGCACACAATGCAAGCAATGTCTGGTACAACCACCATATAAGCATGCGACGCCACCAAGTCTGGTATAACTACCATACTAGCATAGACATCACCATGCAATCACGTGACATGACCAGGTCTTGTAGAGCCACGTTGCTAGCATACTACAGCACAATGCAATCACACAATACCAATCAAGTCTGATACAACCACCATGCAAGCACGTGACTATTGGGCTTTTGTAATACACAAACTGCAAGTATATGGGTCGTAATAAGCAGTATAAATAGTAAGAGAGTGTCAAATCCCACGAGGAGTACACGATTCACAAATACTAAATACTAACTGTAACTAGTTGTCAATTTATCCAAACGACAACAAATAGTTGTTTTGAGCAAAAATCAAAATGTAAATTCAATATAAAAAGACAATAATAGAAATCAAAACTAAGCAACTAAAGATAGTTTTTAACAACAATGATAAAGAGCCTAGAGAAGTAATCTACTCTCTAATTCCTCAAATTACTAGTTTTCTTCACCATTCAATCATCTATTTAGAGTTAACAACTAAAAATTCAATAATATTCACAAGCTCTATTCCAATACGTAGGTGAAAATATCTAAATAAGATAATATGTTACTCTTAACATGATCTGATTATATACATCAAGCTTTGTGGACTTAAAAAGAAAAAGAAGTGATATACCTTTTAAATAAACTAATATGCAAGAAATTAAAATTAGTATACAGATAATAATTAATTATAACCCATATTGATGTCTACTCATAAATTCTGAATATTTGTTAATATACAAAGTAAAGAAATTGATATAATATTATACTAATGGTGAAAACACTTGAGAAAGAGAATTCTGTTTAAAAAGAAAAAAGAAAGTAAATTTGAAACTTGTGTATATACAAATATAAAATAGAAATTGACCATATAGCTATATATTTAAAAATCTGAGGCTTTCACCAAGCAAAAGACCGTTACTCGGCTAAATTTGTCTAAAATAACTAATATGTTCTTACCTTTTTCTTAAATTTTGAAGCAAGAAGATATATTTATTTTTTATCCTTTCTTTTCAGTAATCACTGGGTAGGTAGTGACCATAATGATTTTAAGACACATATATTTTCACTCGTATTTGTGTTACTCAATAATTTTATTCTCACTCAATAACTTGTGTGATTCTTCATTAAAACAAAGAATTGTAGTATTAGAAAGTTACCAGTCACAAGACTCGACACCAAAAAATAAAATTAAAAAACAGAAACAAAACAAAAACGAAAATCGACCACTGTAGCTTCTGAAACGACACCGTATTAGGAACCTAAACTGGTGTGTTGGGTGTGTGGAGTAAGATGAAACCTCGGCTCTCAATGAAACAACGCTCATCTATCTACGAAGAACATATCGCGTAGAGTATAAAGAGAATAGCTTTGGCTCAATCCATCTGTACCCCAAATAAATAATGCTCACCTCCAAAAGACCTTCTTTTACTGGTAACAATGCTTCTCTCTCTTCTCCCTTAATTACCCG
>JXTB01000102.1:1041959-1056783 GCA_002914805.1 Parasponia andersonii | reverse complement strand
CAAGCTTGGTTCTATGTTCGTCTGGCACATGCACATGGGCTATGCTTCCAAAGACTCTCAAGTGGGAGATCCCAGGCTTCCTTCCGCTCCATGCTTCTTGTGGTGTCTTTCCCCACACACTTCCTGTTGGAGATCGATTGGACAAGTAAACTGCGCATGCAACAGCTTCTGCCCATAACTCTTTGGGTAATCTCTTACTTTTCAGCATGCTTCGAGCTATGTTGAGGATGGTCCGATTCTTCCTTTCTGCCACACCATTTTGTTGAGGGGCTCTTGGAACAGTTGAAGGTCGTCGAATTCCATTTGCTTCACAGAATTCTTGGAACTCTTTTGAAGTGAATTCTCCTCCTCTATCAGATCTCATGACTTTGATCTGAAGATTGCTTTCCTTCTCTACAGCAGCCTTGAACTTCTTGAAAGCTTCAAAGACTTCTGATTTTTGCTTCAAGAAATAAATCCAAGTCTTTCTTGAGAAATCATCAATAAAGAGCAAGAAGTAGTTGCTCTTACTGAAAGAACTTGGTTTGATAGGACCGCACACATCTGTATGCACGAGCTCTAGTGATTTTTGGGCTCTTGAATTCGACTCTTTTGGAAAGCTTTTCCTGAATTGCTTCCCGAGTAAACATCCTTCACAAAGTTGATCAGGATGATCGATGCATAGCAAGCCTCTTACCATTTCTTTCTTGGACAGTAGCTCTAGTCCTCCAAAGTTGAGATGTCCGAATCTCAAATGCCATAGCCATGATGAATCCTTGTAACATGCTTTCAGACATTTTGCCATATCATTTTGAATGTTCAATAAGAACATTCTATTTCTTGACATAGGCATCTTGGCAATTAAGTTCATATTGTTATCTCTTATAGAAAGACTATAATCTTTCAAGTGAATATCATAGTCTTTCTCTAAGAGTTGTCACAAACTCAAGATGTTTATTTTTATTTTGGGTACAAAATAAACATTTGAAATAAATTGATGCCCCCCATTTTTTAAGCAGATAAGAATTTTACCTTTTCCTTTTACTGCTACTTTTGAATCCCGAAAGAAATACTCCCACTGATTGATTCATCAAGCTCTATAAATATTGTTAGACGCCCACACATATGATTGCTAGCACCAGTGTCAAGATACTATGCGTTGTCTTGTCCTCCATTGTTATCTTTATATGCTAGTAGTACAGTGCCATTTTTTTCCATTTTTTCTTCAACATAATTGACTTTCTCTTCAATTCTGCTATTGGGTACTCTACACTCTCTAGCATAATGTCCAAACTTGTGAAAATTGAAACATTCAACTTGAGACTTCTCAAGCCTTGAGTTCATTCGACCTCTACCACGACCTCTTGTAGAGCTTTCTCCTCTGTCGAAATTGTTGATATGATAATTATGGTTGTTGGAATTCCAACCCCGTCCATGACCTCGACTTGTACCACGTCCTTGTCCTCGGGCTTGTCCTCTACCACGACCACATTGACTTCTTTCGCTACATTGGCTATCTTCTTTCTCTGTAATTTGTGTCTTGAGAAGTTGCTCCTTCAAATTTGACTTCTTCTTTTTCTTTTCCTCGTGAGCTTGTAAAGAACCCAAGAGTTGTTCTATGATTATGGCTCCCAAATCTTTAGTTTCTTCGATGATAGTAACAATATTCTCGAACTTTGGGTCTAACGATCAAAGAATCTTTTCCATAATCGTAACATTTTCAAGTTTCTCACCATTTCTCTTCATTTGATTAGAAATAGTTAGAACTCTGGAAAAGTAGTCAGAAACTGACTCAGTCTCTGTCATATATAATAAATCAAACTCTCCTCTTAAAGTTTGAAGGTGGATCTTTTTGACCTTTTCTTCTCCCTTGTATGAAATTTGAAGTTTCTCCCATGCTTCCTTAGCGGAATTTGCACTTGAGATTTTCTCAAACCCGTCGTCATATAAGGCTTGGTAGATAAGGAAGAGAGCTTTTTTTTATCTCTCTTTCTTGAATCTTTTAAACTATCCTTCTGTGTTGAAGAAAGTGTTGACTCATCTCTTGGCTCTTCGTAGCCTTTTTCTACTACTTCCCAAACATCATGTGCTCCAAGAAGGACTTTCATTTTGATAGTCCAATTATCAAAGTTATTACCTTGAAGTGGTAGAACTTGAAGAGATGCTAAACTGCCGGTAGCCATAACTCTTAACGGAGTGAGATTTTGGGAATTTCGACTACATAAATAGATCCAGAATGCCGAAAAACCTTAAGATTGACTTTTATATCGACCTGGTCAAAGTCAACGGTCAAAGCCGGTCAACAGCTCTGACGGCTTAGTCAATAGCGCGGTCAAACGACTTTGATGGCTTGGTCAACGGCTCTAACAGCTCGGCTTTGATGGCTTGGTCAACAGCTCTGACGGCTCGGTCAAATGACTCTGACTCGGCTCAACTCAGTTTATCGCAGCAAAATTTCGATGACTCGTTCTGACATGTTCGGACTCCGATTGGGCTGATTTTTGTTGCAGTGTGTTCGTCTCGTCGAGCTCTTTGATTTGCTATGCAATAGTAGTGTGTTTGGAACAAATAACTAATACTCTCAATCTTAAGAATTCTTTTCTGATGTGAAAGATCAGTCAAAGCTGCAACCACAAAGCATACTTAGAATTTCAAGAGAACTCATAACCTTGCTTTGATACCACTTTGTTGGAAAGTAAAACAAATTTTATTATTCACTCAAATACTTTTACAAGAGAAAATTCTCAACTTCACTCTTCAAGCTCACTCACTCACTCACTAGAAGCTATGCTTCTTTCTCTCTTCTCTTCACTCTTAAAAACTTTGCTTCTTACTTGATGCTTAGAACTCAAATAAAGAGGAGTATTTATACTACATGAGAAACAATGAGAACCACACAAATAAATAATTACAAAAATCCTTAAACTACACATATTTACTTCTACACACTTCTAATAATAATCAAATAATTCACATGTAAAAAGCTAATATCTACCTAATACTAGAAGATTCTAGGTGGAAGACTTCTTTAATTTGGACTTGGGCTTTTTCTTTTATGAGTTTTACACTTGGACTAACTCCAACTTATTGGGCCTCATATTGATGGGCTTAAATATTTCTTATGGGCTTAAACAAGTTTATTTTCAACAAAAATAAATTCATTCAATTATTTATTTCTTTAAATAAAACACGGTAGTTAATGCCTCATTGATTTTTCGTAGTCACTTATGATTTTTTTTTTTAAGTAAAGTCACATGTGAATATTAGTAAGCAATAAGCAGTCGAATATGCATACAGATGTTATACCATCTATATTAGTATTTTCTCCTTTTTGTTTTTCCCTGAATGGTGGATATTATAATTTTTCCTTTTTCAAATCCTAGTTATGTGTGTAAAATTCATAATAATTAAAAAACAATGAAAATATTATATATATATATATGTGTAAATATCCCTGACCAAAAATCAACAAAGTTAATCTAAAAGTCAATTAGGTTAAAAGCACCACCAGAAAAAATTGAACAGAAGCAGAACCCTATGGCGGCCAACACCACCGGAAACGTAGCATTTTTATTGACTATGCTGGCTTTAGAGGTATGGTTGATTCTCACAATCATCAATTACAATTTTACTCCGTATTTACCCGAATTCTCTCTAGTGTCAGCCTCTACGGCCGTTGAAAATATCTCTGAACCGAACCATCGTGTGACAATGGATATGAACGTGAGCTTTGTGGTCTATAATCCTAATAAGGCCGCCATGGTTTTCCAAGACATAGAGGCCTTGGCTTTCCAATATGGAGACCAAGTACCAATAACCGACCCCGCCATTAATAATGCAACTAAGATTAATTTCGAGCAATTAGGCACAAGGAAGTCGACAGAGTGGTTTAGACTGCAGAATACGACGGCGGCGATTGATGTAATATGGGTTGACAAAGGAGATACTCATGACGATCCCAACGTGTATGAGAAATCTGGAAAATCGCTAGCCTTGCAGTTTGAGTTGAGAGGCCACGCTGTTTATCCTAAGGATAATAATGGCTCTCCCAAACATAGAATTCCCATAAAAGTGGCGTGTGATGGTGAAGTGGATATACTCTTCTCTTTGAATACCACTCGGTCCTTTTCCTTCGAACCGATGGCACCGCAGAGTTGCGAAGTTTACGGAGAATGGAGAGGACCATGGGGAGGAGTTAGTAATAGCCTGAATACCATTTTTGTACAAGGATATTGTACTATTTTTCTTCCCTTAACCTATTTTATATTGTGGCACTCTTGACCGTGATCCTTGAAGTGAGAGGCTTTCCTTCTTTTTTTCTTTTCAAAAAAAAAAAAAAGAAAAAAATAAACTCGATACCTCAAATAGTTGAAGAACTAAGGGTGGAACTGAGGAAGCCTATTGCGTAATAAAATTAATTTTTCTGATTTACCTTCTAGTTATTTACTACGTACGTACATTAATTAAAAATTTATCAATTTTGTACTAGAGTCAGCCTTGTTATGATTTGCTTGATTTTCTAAACAATTTTCCAGTTAAGTTGGACACTTTGGCGAGTTGTGCCCGAGGCAAAGGGTATCTTATCATGTCATGCTTGAATGATTTGTTTTTTAATTTTCATGTCACTTTATGAATTTTTTTTCAAAAATATTCAAATGTAAGTAAGGTAAGACTATAAAAATATGAACTGTTTGTACGTAAATTGAGAAGAGAACAAAAAAAATGATGAGATGACATATATGTTACTGCCACGTTTTGGCATTGCTTGCACAAAAAGTTGTGCAACAAATGAGTGTCCCTGTCATAATCCAAAATCCGAGCTAGTAACAGAAGGAGAATTTCACAAAAATGAGAAATTCTTTGATTTATTTGAAAAGAGTCAAAAGTTTTAGTATTTATAAAAACGGTCTATTTAAATAAAATAATTGGAATTCCATCGTGAACCACTTCTACAGTTCGTATACACCATCAAACATAGATTGAACAATTACTTAAAAACATGAAATTAAATACAAAACCCAGCATCATCATCATCTACCAAAAGTCAAATACCAGAATGACATACATAAGTTTGCAGACAAAATAAAAACTAGTAATCTTGGTTCAAGGCTAACACAAAATCCAAATAGTTCAAAGACTACGACAACAACTCCTAGCATTACCAAGAGACGAACTGCAATTGGGATGACTTCTTACTCCTCTTGATCACCAAGATCGCACTGGACACCATCTGAGGAGGAAAGTAGGGGGTGAGCATACAATGCCCAGTAGGAAAATAGTTATCTCGAAAAAAAATAGTTCAGTGATGGGAATCTCCTGCATGGTTAGTTCAAATCCAAAATATACACACACGTATATATATATATATATATAATCCAAATTGGGAGCCAATATATATAAAATAGTGTAATCAAAACCATCAATCCATATGCACATGACACAAATCATCCCATACCCATGAGCTCACATCCTCTCATCTGTGGAAACTCAGGATGATGGTATTAAGTGTACCTAACAGCCTGCCTGATACCTAAGCCCATACTCGGAGGGGCCTACCAAACCTGAAGGGACAACCGAATTACCTAGACCTGCCAATTGTGGAGGTAATCAGAAGTAACAAGACCTCGCGCGAGTTTACGAACTTTCACCGACAGTGGGGCACGCAGCGCCATACTGTAAAATCCACGATGCTAACACGATGCTCATGTATGATCCTATGACACGTGCAATAGAGAATTGAAGTGTAAAAACTACTGTACTCTGGTTTTTCAGTGAACCATGAATAATAGGGTTTTATAGAGAAACGGGCAGTATAACGACCCTATTTTTTATATACCCATAATAACCTGCACACAGCAAAATCTTAGAGCAGTACAGTATATATCGTATAACCAGATTCCATCACATATAATTCAAATCATTAAAAACAAACCTTTTCTTATATGCTGTAGAAAATAAGTTTTAACTCAAAAACGGTATAAAACGAAGGTAACTAAACCCCTACCTCATCGGAATAGCGACACCACGCTATTGAGTCCTTAAGGTGTCGTTGACGATCGCCTAAAAGGTCGGGAACCAATTCTAAGCCCTCGATCGTCCTCTTGCAAAAAACCAACTTTCTCACCGGAGCTTTAATCACACAAACGGACTTCTTCTCTGAATTCCTAGCACCCAAAATAACTAGGTTAGACATATAACTTGTCCAATTTGGGTCCGGGCTCACACCGGACCAGTGGCATGCAAAACGAGATAAAATCTTGACCGTTCGATCTCGATTTTCGTGCCGATCATCAAACCACACAATATATATATATCAAACTTCTCCATTTTCTGAGTACATTCCAAAAATCAATCAAAAACACAACCCAATGGCGATCGAAAACTAAAACTCAAAATACTCAAAAATGGCAATTTTTGATCCGGACAGTATGTGGTCGAGATATATATACCTTGATGATCCGTGCAACGATACAAATCCAACGGGACCAGTTTGAGGCCGAATGGCGGACGGAATCGTAGCCGGCGGCCAAAAATCTGAAATGGGTCAAAACGGCATCAATGGCTTTTTCCGGCGATCTGGTGGCTGGCAGCAGTTTTTGATGACCGACAGAGGTGCGTGGCAGCTTGATGAGTCAACATTGGTCGGTGGGCAGCTCGGACGGTGGCTGGGCGGCGATCCTACGACCTTCGATGGTGGCGCGGCCGAGAGAGAGAGAGAGACGAGGGAGAGAAAGAGAGAGATCTAGAGGGGGAGAGTGAAAGCGGGAGGGAGGAGAGAGAAATATATATGTATGTATAATCTATTTTTTTTTCTGGTCAAAAGAATGTTTTGCCCTTTGTAAAAATATGAGTTTTTACATTCTCCCCTCCTTATAAGAATTTCGTCCTGAAATTCAAAATACAAATCAAGGTTCACATCACAATATAACTTCTAACTGAAAGTTAAACAAATGAGGATACTTCTCGTATATCTCTTTCTCGAGTTCCCAAGTAGCCTCGTCCTCTTTGTGACGTTTCCAAAGTACCTTGACAAGTGGTATCTCTCTGTTGTGAAGAACTTTCAACTCTCTAGCCAACAAGCGAACAGGCTGCTCTTCATAGGACACATCCTCTTGGATCAGTACATACATGTACTGAACAACATGAGATGGGTCCGGCGTGTACTTTTGCAACATCGATATGTGAAACACAATATGCACGTGACCCAACTGTGCAGGTAGGTTCAAGCGATATACCATTGGTCCAATTCTCTCTATGATCTCAAAGGGACCAATATACCTCGGAGCAAGCTTACCCTTAACTCTAAATCTTGTAACACCTCGCCTTGGAGTCACTTTCAAGAATACGGAATCACCAGTATCGAACTCTACCTCATGCCTCTTCGGGTCAGCATAACTCTTCTGGAGACTCTGAATCTCTTTGAGTCTCTCTTGGATATCCTTGATCTTCTCAATAGTCTCCTCAATCAGTTCAGGTCCAAGAGTAACATGCTCTTCTGGTTCTGCCTAACACAAAGGTGACCTACACGGCCTCTCATATAACACTTCATATGGAGCCATACCCACACTGGTCTGGTAATTGTTATTATAAGCAAATTCTACCAAAGGAAGATGATCATCCCAGTTCCTACCAAAATCCAGTATGCAACAACGTAGCATATCCTCAAGAATCTGAATGGTCCTTTCAGACTGACCGTCTGTCTCAGGATGGTGAGTTGTACTGATATCCAACTGCGTACTAAACATTTTCTGCAAGGCTCTCCCAAACTTAGAAGTGAACCTTGGATCTCTATCAGATACTATACTTGAAGGCACACCATACAAGCGTATGATGTTCTCCACATACAGTCTACTGAGCTTAGTGAGAGAGTAGTCCATCTAGATCGGTATAAAGTGAGCACTCTTCGTTAACCGATCGACTATCACCCAAACTGCATCGTTCTTCCTCAAGGTCTTTGGCAAAATGGTCACGAAGTCCATCGTGATCTTGTCCCACTTCCACTCTGGAATTGGCAATGGCTAAAGTAATCCACCTGGTCTCCGGTGTTCAGCCTTGGCTCGCTGATAAGTCAAACATTTAGCCACAAAAGTAGCTACATCTTTCTCCATCCCTTTCCACTAATACTGCCGTTTCAAGTCCCGGTACATCTTAGTACTACTTGGATGTACTGCGAACCTTGATTTATGTGCTTCTGTTAGAATGGTTTCTCAAAGATTAGAGTCATTAGCTATAGCCAACTTCCCATTGAAAAGCAAGAACCCTTCCCTGTTAGTGCTCCAACCATCTAACTATTCACCCTTTTGAAGTCGGTTCCAGGTTGTCCTCAAGTCCCTATCTTGCCACTGACTCTGCTGGACAGTCTGGAGAAGAGATGGTGAAATTACAATGTCACTCAGGCAAGCAACACCTTTATTCTCGAAGTACTGCAAGTTGTAATCATCAATCGCAACTAAGTTTTTCCAATCTTCAAATACCAGTGCATCTAGTGCACCACGAGGCTTCCTACTTAGTGCATCGGCTACAACATTGGCCTTACCAGGATGGTACTGTAGGTCAAAGTCATAATCCTCCAAATACACAACCCATCTTCGATGTCTCAAGTTCAAATCCTTCTGGGTAAAGAGATACTTCAAACTCTTATGATCAGAGAATATATCAAACTTCACACCATACAAGTAACATCGCCAAATATTTAAGGCAAAGATCACTACTGCAAGTTCTAGATCATAGGTGGGATAGTTCCTTTCATGTGGCTTCAACTAACGAGAAGCATAAGGCACAACTCGACCATTTTGCATCAAGACACATCCCAAACCCGTCTTTGACGCATCAGTATACACCACATAAGGTTTGTTACTGTCAGGAACAGTAAGAACAGGTGCAGTGGTTAAACTCTGTTTCAATCTGACAAAAGCTTCTTCATTTTCGTGATCCCAAACAAACTTGACATCCTTCCTGGTCAACTTCATCAAAGGCAAAGTAATTCTCAAGAAATCTTACACAAAACGACGGTAGTAGCCTGCCAATCCAAGTAAACTATGTGCTTCCGTCACATTTCTCGATCTTTCCCACTCCAGAACAGCTTCGATCTTAGCAGGATCGACTGAAATACCTCTGTGAGAAATCACATGGCTCAAGAACTTCACTTCTAACATCCAAAAGTCACACTTCAATTTCTTGGTGTACAAATGATTATCTCTCAAAGTCTTGAGTACTATCCCCAGATGTTCGGCATGCTCTTCTCTAGTAACCAAAAACTAGTAACCAAAGTGATAACTAGTTACTAATCTTTATAACTACCCACTAATCTAGAAATCAGTAAGCAAATTAGTTCCTAGTCCTAAAATGGTTGACCACCAGTGGTTGACCACTACAATATGACTATTTGACTATTGGAGCTAAACGTCACTATTAGACTCCAATGGCTAATAAAAATGGTTGACACTTTTCTGACAGACAACCAATAATGGTCGAAAATGGCTAGTTTTGTGAAGATATCTTTATATAGAGCCAAGTTTGACGACTTAGAATGAGGGAACACAAACCTACATTGATTCCTAATCAGTTTCTAAATCCAAAAACTCTCTTTTACTCAAGTTTAACTTTCAAATCATATTAAGTCAATTTTAGAGCATCTATATTGCATTATTCTCAAATCTCCTAAGCCAAAATTATACTCATTACTTCTGAGCATTCACGTGCTTATCCTCCTTATTTATTTCCACTTTCAAGTGTTGATTTATTTTAGGAAATTTGTCTTGGTGACTTGTCAAGGTTGTTTGGCTTATGTGTGTCGTTTCCCACATCTTTATTGGTTAGTTCGTACTTTGTATCATGTTTTCTCTAAGTCAAATCTATTTAGTCAATAGTAATATATTTACTAAGTGATGTATGAGAATGATATTACTGTTAAATTGAGTACTTAGAAACACAAATGATTTTATGTAGATTATTTGAACAATGGACCTAAGATTTTAATTTGACTCATTTATTTAAATGTTATGAATTTAAAAATGTTTCTAAATTAATCAATTGGAATTTCTCTAAACTTTGAGTGGAGTATTTTCTTGAAAATCTATATTAATGAGAGGTTTCCTTAACTTGAATTTTACTTATTTGTGATAAGTATAATTTTAAATCTCTATTAATTGATTTTCTGAAATTTTAGAAAAATATTGTTTATAAGTATTTCAACTAAAAATTACTAAAAGTCACGGTCTTAGAATTTTGGTTGTGATAGTTTAGAAAATGTTTTGACAATGTTTCACACTTTAATATTTTCTAAATCACCCAATTTTTCCTTCTATATGAAAAAAAACACTCCATAGTGTTTAGTTACGATTTGAATTGAGTCCCAAATGTTTTATTAGAGTCATTAACTCAGAGATTATCTAGGTCCAGGTTCTAACTATAGATAAATGGGTATGTCCCAGGAGATTATTGATCTGTTATGATCAAGGAGACGGTATTCTTATATCTGACATTTGGCCTGCTGTTCTAGTTTGGTACCTTACAATCATTATTCGGAGTCATGTGTTCTTAGCTTCTAACCATAGTTATCATTATCTTTTCATCATTCATATACTTAAAGTTGTCGTTTCCAACCATAGGTGTTGAGATTTTTGTACATATTGTTGAGCTATCTTATAATTCAGTATCTCTTTGTGTATGTCTTTATACCATACCATTGTGAGGTTTGGTACGTTGGAGAGATTCTGATGCCAAGTGAGGATAATTTGTTTCACACGCTTTTGTTAACTTGTGTTCGACTAATACCCTTAAATTCTATAGCCAAATGTTCACTACACTTCCAATAACTATTTCTTACGATCATGTCCGCACTCTCAGTTTATACATGAATTTTGGGACGAAATTCCCATAAGGAGGGGAGAATATAAAATCCCGGTTTTTATAGGGGTAAAATAGTCATTTGACCAGAGATTTAAAAAAAAATTATTAAATATTATATATATATACTTTCTCTCTCTCTCTCCCTCGTCCACCCTGCCTCTCCCTACTCTCTCTCACTCTCTCTCATTCTCTTGGCTGAAGGAGCACTGCCGCCACCTCGCCCTCCATCTAGCCAGGTTAGCTACCGGCAAAGCTCCCTCACGCTGCCTAAGAATTTCTCCTTTTTTTTTTGCCGCTACTTTTGAATCATCACCGAAAGAAACACTCCCACTAATTGATTCATCAAGCTCTATAAACATTGATCGATGCCCACACATATGATTTCTAGTACCGGTTTCAAGATAACATGTGTTATCTTGTCCTCTATTATTGCCATCATATGCTAGTAGCACGGTACCATTTTATTTCCTTTTCTCTTCAACGTAATTGACTCTCTTAAATTCTTCTATTAGGTGCTCTACACTCTCTAATATAATGGCCAAACTTGTGACAATTGATATATTCAACCTGAGACTTCTAAGGCCGTGAGTTCATTCGACCTCTACTATGATCTCTTATAGAGCTTTCTCCTCTTTTGAAATTGCTGATATGATAATTGTGGTTGTTGGAATTCTAACCTCGTCCACGATCTCCACTTGTAGCATGTCCTTGTCTTCAGGCTTGTCCTCTACCATGACTATGTTGACTTCTTTCCCTATATTGGCTATCTTCTTTCTCTGTAAGTTATGTCTTGAGAAGCTGCTCTTTAAAAATTGGCTTCTTCTTTTTCTTTTTCTCGTGAACTTGTAAAGAACCTAAGAGTTGTTTTATTATAATGGCTTCCAAATCTTTAGTTTCTTTGATGATAGTAACAATATTCTCAAACTTTGGGTTTAACGATCGAAAAATCTTTTCTACAATCATAACATTTTCAAGTTTCTCACCATTTCGCTTAATTTGATTTGAAATGGCTAAAAATCTTGAAAAGTAGTCAGAAACTAACTCAATCTCGGTCATGTGTAGTAAATCAAACTCTTCTTTTAGAGTTTGAAGACGAACCTTTTTGACCTTTTCTTCTCCCTTAGATGAAATTTGAAGTTTCTCCCATGCTTCTTTAGTGGAGATTGTACTTGAGATTTTTTCAAACCCGCCATCATCTAAGGTCTAGTAGATGAGGAAGAGAGCTTTTTTTGTCTCTCTTTCTTGAATCTTTTAAACTATCATTCTGTATTGAGAATAATATTACATCATCTCTTGGCTCTTCGTAGTCTTTCTCCACTACTTCCCAAACATCATGTACTCCAAGGAGGACTTTCATTTTGATCATCCAATTATCAAAGTTGCTACCTTGAAGTGGTGGAACTTGAAGAGATGCTAAACTGCCAGTAGCTGTAACTCTTAACAGAATAAGTTTTTGGAAATTTTGACTGCACAGATTGATATGGAATGTCGAAAAATCTTAAGATTGACTTGTATATCGACTTGGTCAAAGTCAACACTCGGTCAACGATCAACGCTGGTCAACAGTCGGGTCAATGGCGCGGTTAACGTCTCTGACGGCGTAGTAAACGATACGATCCAATGGCTCTGACAGGTTGGTCAACTGTTCTAACGGCTTAGTCAACGACTATGACGGCTTGGTCAAATGGCTATGATTCGTCTTAACTTGGTGAGTTGACTGAGTTATGACAGCAAACATTCGACAACTCATTCAGAGGTTGATTTTTGCTGTAGCGTTTTCGTCTCGTTTAGCTCTTCAATTTAATATGTAATAGTAGTATGTTTGGAACAAATAGATAATACTCCCAATCTCAAGAATTCTTTTTCGATGTGGAAGATCAGTCAAAACTACAACCACAGAGCATACTTAAAATTTCATGAGAACTCACAATCTCGCTTTGATACAATTTTGTTGGAAAGTAAAAAAAAACTTTATTATTCACTCAAATACTTTTATAAGATAAAATTTTCAACTTCACTCTTCAATCTTATTCACTCACTAGAAGCTATGCTTCTTTCTCTCTTCTCTTTACTCTTAGAAACTTTGCTTCTTACTTGATACTTAACTTAAATAGAGAGGGATATTTATACTACATGAGAAACAATAAGAACTACACAAATAAATAATTACAAAAATCCTTAAGCTATACAGATTTTCTTCTACACACTTCTAATAATAATCTAAGTAATCAAATAAATCATATACAAAAAATTAATATCTAGCTAACACTAGAAGATTCTAGGTGAAAGACTTTTTCAATTTGGACTTGTACTTTTTCTTTTTCTTTTTCGAGTTTTGTACTTGGGCTAACTCTAACTTATTGGACCTCGTGTTGATAGGCCTAAAACACTTCTTATGGCTTAAACAAGTTTATTTTCAATACCTTTATACACCAAATGACCAATTTTCTGAGTTTGTCTACTGCAACAATATAGATGGAATATGGTTTTAGACCTTGCATATTCATTCTTATTCAGTACAATTTGTATTTACCCTCTAAGCTTAATGTTTTATCAGTTTTTGAGAGCATTTGTGTATTTTATATTTCTTTGTTGAAGCTTCAGGTTTATCAAACTTTTAGAAGTATGTTAACAACTCTTATGTAAGAAAAAAGATCCGAACTTTGTGACAATAATTAATGGTAAAAAGATGCTCAAAAGTACTTAAGGGAGATAGCTAGACAGAGAGACGGGCGCTGCAGTGCTGCTCAGCTAAAACTCTTAGCACCCACTAGTGCTAGCACTACAGTACTTGTCCTGTACGTAGCATTGAGACATGTTCATTGAGATTACCTTATAGTACGAAGGACGTTTACATGGGTGATAGGAGATTCCTTCCACTTACTCATAAATATCGAGAGAAAAAAAGTTGGTTCGATGGGAAAGAAGAATATGGGCGAAGGCCACGAATTCTGACAGGAGAAGTTCTAGTTTAGTGTAAAGAAGTAGAAAATGATAGGGAGAAAAACGTTAAAAAAAGAAAGCTGAATGATTCCAATCAAATGTGGAAGGAGAAGTCAATATTTTTTGACTTACCTTATTGGAAGGTAAATTTTTTTAGTTTTATTTTTATTTTAATCAAATATAGATGCATTGTATTTAGTTTATAACTACTAATACTGTCACGACCCAAAACCCGGGCTAGTGTCAGAAGGGGAATTTCACAAGGTGGGAACTTCCTTAATTTATTTGAAAAGTGCCAAAAGTTTTAAGTTTTTATAAAATCAGCCTATTTAAATAAAACATTTGGAATTTCATCCAGTGAACCACTCCCACAGTTCGTATACACCACCAAACATAGATTGAATAATCACTTAAAACATGAAATTAATTTCAAAACCCATCATCATCATCATTCACCACAGATATCCAATAACAGAAAGGCATGCATAAGTTTACAGACAATCTGAAAGCAGTAATCCTGGTTCAATGCTAACACAAAAATCCAAATAGTCCAAAGACTATGACCACAAACTTCTAGCATTACCAAGAGGCGAACTGCGATCAGGATGGCTTCTTAGTCCTCTTAATCACCAGGATTGCACCGAGCACCACCTGAGGAGGAAGGTAAAGGGGGTGAGCATACAATGCCCAGTAGGAAAATAGTTACCTCGGGGAAAACCTTTCAGTAATGGGAATCTCCTGCATGGTTAGTGTAAATCCGAAACATACACACACACATATATATACATAATCTCAACAGGAAGCCAATATATATATAACAGGGTAAATAAAGAAACCATCAGTCCCTATGCACATGACATAAATCAACCCATCCCCATGAGCTCGCATCCTCTCATCTGTGGAAACCCAGGATGACGGCACTACGTGTGCCAAACAGCCTGCCTGATACCTAAGCCCATACCCGGAGGGGACACCCATGTGTCGCCTACCAAACCTGGAGGGGCAACCGAATTGCCTACACCTGCCAAATGGGGAGGTAATCAGAAGTAAC
>JXTB01000102.1:1013255-1023987 GCA_002914805.1 Parasponia andersonii | reverse complement strand
TAAGCTAGCTTAGTGTAATTAAACACAGTTCAGTATAGTAACTGCCACCTCGTGCTTACCTGAAACTAACATTTTGGAAAATGCTAGAAATGGTTTCTATACATTAAATAAAAGCTATTTGAAGTTTTAAATGCACAGTCAATTTGGCTCCGAAAAGCATGAAAAATGCATTTTACCGAAAAACTACTATTTGACTAAGTTATCAACAGATATGATTTTAATGCATGTTCGTATAGTATTACTATTCATAAATGTATTCTTTGTCCCTTTCACACACCAAGCTCTCTCTCTTTGAGGGTACTGAGCCTTTACACTGTATGGGAGCCCTTCCACAAATATTAGTACAATAATACAGATCATTTAACAATCAGAATGAGTAATTTACCATGAAAGTGATACTAGTTGCTTGATATGTCTATTATGCAATATGAATATGTTTATTATTGGCTTATTATGTATGTGAGAATCTTGGGCATCACAGTAGGACTCTTGAAGACTTTTATCGGAGAGTTCATCAACATGTAAGGATGGAATCTTCTCGAGAAAATCCTCATAAGATGAAGAAGGAAGGAGGAAAAAACATGACCAACAACAATAATAAGAAGTCAAAGAAGAGGAAGAACAAGCAATCAACTGAAAAACAACTCGAGCCAAAGAAGCAGGAGATTTCAAGGGCTCTTTTACAATTCAATAGCTATATCGAGCTAAGTACACCTATAGATTATATTTATGTGGTCAAAAATCAACAAGAGCGATATCACTAGCCAGAGCCAATAAAATGGGGCAGAGCTAAATGCGATCCTAACAAGTCCTACCGATACTACAATGATATTAAACACGACACCAATAACTGCAATGCTCTAAAAGATGAAATTGAAAGGCTAATTAGAGAAGGGTAATTGCGGTAGTATACCAAGTAGAAATTCATGAGAAGAGAAAAGAAAACCAACAACAAGCTCCTAACATTCAACGCAAATTATGAACCATCTTTGGAAGACTGCATATAGAAGGAGATTCGAGGAGGGCACATGATACATATGCACGGGAAGCTCGATAGCAGCTAATGACTAATGCAATACACCTTGAGGAGTGACCACAAAAGCTTCAATGAGTACTAAACATGGACATTTCCTTTACAAAGTAGGATGTGAGGGAGCTCCATTTCCTGTATAATGATGCACTTATCGTTAAGATTAACTATGCAAGCACGCAACTATAGCAAGTATTAATCACTAATGGGAGTGTTGTCGACATCTTATACTATGATGCCTTCAAAAAGATGTGGTTGAGTGATAGTAATTTAAAATCTATCGTCACTTCACTTTATGGATTCACTAGCAATAATATAATGCTGAGCGGCATGATTGAGCTGATGGTGAACGTAGGAACTTATCCTAGAGTTTTGATAGTAATGACTCAATTTTTAATAATAGATTGTCCCTCTGCATTTAATACCATTCTGTGAAGACCAACCTTAAAGGAACTTTGAGCTGTTACTTTGATTTATCATCTTACTATGAAGTTTCCAACTCAATATGGAGTAGCCGAAGTATGAGGTAACCAATACGATGTGCGATCTTGTTATAATAATTCTCTGAAGCTTGTAACAAGAGATATAACACCTCACACAATGATAGTCTAGCTACGGAAAGAATCGTCAAGTGAAACGCCAATCGAAGTTCTTAATGCATGAGAAATCGATGAAGAGGTCAAGAATTGGAAGATTTGTCAATCGACGAGTCTTCAAAGGTATTAAGAATTGGAGTGAAGCTTCAAAAACCCGTGCGAGCTGCATGAGTCACATTTCTAAAAGCGAACTTAGATATCTTTATATGCAACATTCGGTTATGATGGGGATTAATCCGAATGTTATGTGTCATCACCTCAATATTGATAATTCAAAAAAGCTCGTACGATAGAAAAGAAGGGCGATAGATCCAGAATGCTACATTGCATTAAAGGAGGAGGTCGAGAAGCTGCCCAAAATCAGATTCATCATGGAATCTTTTTATCCGAACTGGCTTACAAATCCAGTTTTCATGTAGAAACCCAATGGAAAGTGTAGCATGTGTACTGATTTTACAAAACAAACAAAGTATGCCCGAAGGATAGTTTTTCACTTCCAAGAGTCGACAAGCTCATAGATGTGACGTCTGGGCATGAATTGTTGAGTTTTATGGATGTATATTCTGGATACAACTAAATTCCCATGTTCGAGCTGGATGAAGAGCATACCTCAATCATCACTGATCAAGGATTGTATTGTTACAAAAAAATGCCTTTCAGACTCATCAACACAAGAGTAACTTATCAGCGTCTTGTTGATATGATGTTTGTAAAACAAAGTAGCAAGACAAAGTAGATGTACATTGATGATGTGTTATTGAATTCGAAGAAAGCTGAAGATCACATCAAGCACCTTGATGAGATGTGCAAAATTCTTCGAAAGTATCAAATGATGCTGAACCCCCAGAAGTATGCATTTGGGGTAGAATCTGGGAAGTTTCTTAGATATATGGTTAATCAACAAGATATCGAAGCTAATCCTCAAAAGATCCAAGCACTGATTGACATGAAGTCACCTCGCAAACCCAAAGACATGTGGAGCTTGGCGAGAAGAGTGGCTACACTAAGCCGATTTGTATCAAGATCAACCGAAAAATGCCAACCATTCTTCAAAGTGTTTAAGAGTTCAAAGAAGTTTGAGCAGACTGAGAAATGTGAGCATGCTTTCCAAGAGTTGAAGAAACACTTGGGTTCTCCTCCACTCTTGTTGAAGTCAAAATTGGAAGAGAAACTGTATCTGTACCTTGCTGTTTCCAAATATGCGATGAGTGTTGTGTTAATTCGAGAAGAAGAGAATATATAGCGACCTATATATTACGTTAGTAAAAGACTACTCGATATTGAAACCAGACATCCGAAGATAGAAAAGCTGGCACTAGCGCTTGTCATCGCATCTAGGAAACTTCGACTATATTTCCATGCACATTCCATTGAGATTTTCACAAACTTTCCATTGAAACAAGTTTTGCAAAAGCCTAAAGTGTTAGGACGATTACTCAAGTGAGCGGTTGAGCTGAGTCAATTTGACATTAATTTTTAACCTCGCACTACGATTAAATATCGTCAAATGAAAATGGAGCCAGTTCGGGCTGGATGTTATTTAGTCCAAAAGGGTATAATATTCATTGCATAATTTGCTTTGGATTTTTAGCATTGGGTGATAAAGTAGAATATAAAGTGTTGATTGTTAGACTTAAGCTCGCAAAAGATAGAGATAATCGAGGTGTCCAATTAGTTGTTTGCCAAGTAATTGGTAATTACTAAACAAGATGAGAGAAAATATTGGCCTATCTATAAGAAGTACAACGTCTCTTCTCAATATTTATTACATATTATATTCAGCTACTACCTCGTAGGAAAAATAGCCAAGCAGATACCTCAGCTAAATTGGCCTCAACGAAGGGTGTGGGGTTACTGAAGTTGAAAATCACCATTGATATACTTGTGTAAGTGAGAAATATTTGTTGGTCAACTCACACCTATGGTTGAGGGATGCCTCTCTAGGTTGAAAATATATACACTTCACTGTCGAGACATATCTCTATAAGATTGAATAAATGCAACTATGTGACTTCGATGAGATGTTCGTCTAATTGATCATACCTCGACACGATCTCTATTCAGTCTTTGAGCTCTTCATATTCAAGCTTCTTTATTATATATGAGCTTCTCATTACATGAGCTCTCCCTCTATATTCAAGCTCTCATCATATTCAAGCTCCCTATTACAAGAGCTTTCCATTATATTCGAGCTCCATCATATTCGAGCTCCCCAAGTACAAGCTCTTCATACTACATGAATTTTCATCGCTACTATCAGTAATTCTTCTCTAGTCTCTTTATCTCGCATCGACTATTATGCGACTAACTGCTCGTGGGGTATCTTTATATATTTCAATGACTTTATCAATGCAAGTTTATGCATTTTCTTCTTGCGATTTCATTCTTATGCATCGTCTACTTACAATTTTATGGTAGTTATTGCAACACCATAAAACTATAAGGATTATTTATCATTCGAACTAATCAATAAAGGCATTATTCGTCCAATTTATCATCTTGATATGTCTTATTCTATCGGTTCATCTTTTATAGTTTTGTAGTCGTCTTCGAACACCATAAAACTCGGGGGGTAGTGAGATCAGATTATGTAATCTCCTACTCGCTGCCTTATAAACTATGCAAATATTCATATTAGAGGGGTTGGAATTTTAGACCACCGAATTTCTAAAATTCCTAAAAATCTTAGGATTTTCTCCTCGCTTCATGGTAGGGTTTTAGCATGCTAACATGGAAGACAGGGAAAATCTTTAACTTGGCAGGGAGTTGAAGCTTATAGGAGACCTTACCTACACGCTTGAGTACCGAAAATGGACCCTTGTATTTGTGCACCAACCCTTTATACACCTTCCTTAAGGTTTTGAATTATTGGGGCAACAACTTGACAAGGACTAAATCCTCCTCTTGATACTCAACGTGCCTTCTCTTTTTGTCGACCCACTTCTTCATTCTTTTAGAAGCTTTGTTCAAGTAGGCTCTAGCTAACTCCGCTTGTTCATGCCATGCCTTAGCAAACTTGAATATTGTAGGACTCTTCCCACCATAGCTTGTCGCTAAGGCATGTAGGGTCATAGGTTGTTGACCCATGACTATCTCGAAGGGACTCTTGCTTGTAGACTCGCTCCTCTAGAGGTTGAAGGAGAATTGGGCTACATCAAGTAATCTTGCCTAATATTTTTGATTGGCACTCACAAAGTGACTCAAGTATAACTCCAGCAAGGCATTCACCCTTTCTGTCTGGCCATTGCTTTAGGGGTGAAAGCTAGTAGAAAAGTTCAAGTCTGAACCCATCAACTTGAATAATTCTGTCCAAAACCTTCCAGTGAATCGAGGATCATGCTCACTTACGATATTTGATGGGACTCCCCAAAGCTACACGACATGCTCACTTACGATATTTGATGGGACAATCGGGTGAAGCAGGTATAAAGGTGGCATACTTGCTGAAGCGATCAACCACCACTATAATGCTGCCAAAGCCCTCTAACTTAGGCAGACTAGTGATAAAATCTATGGAAACACTCTTCCACGGCCTCTCAAGAATAGGGAGAGGTTCCAACAATCTGCACGGTGATTGTTATTCCACCTTATCTTGTTGTCATACAAGACAAGTTCGTACATAGGCCTCGACATTACCTTCAGTTGAGGCCAATAGTAGATAGATTTGGTAAAAGCAAGAGTGCATTTCTGACCTGGGTGACCAGCCCACAAGGAATCGTGGCATTCTTTGATAAGCTTTTTTCTTAAGTTACCCCACTTAGGCTCATAGAGTCGATTGCCTTTGGCATAGAGAAGTCCGTTGCTCAGCCAAAAACGTCTCGTCTTTCCTTCCGTTACTAGGGGCAGCAGGCTCTTTGCAAGAACATCATGTTCCAGTCCTTCTTTGATTTTCTCTATCAAGGTGCTATCGGGCCTGCTTAAGGCCGCCAGCTCGGCCTTTCTGCTTAGGGCATCTGCTACCACATTGGCCTTTCCAGGCTTGTATTCCAGCTTGTAATCAAATTCTGCCAAGAAGTCTTGCCACCGAGCTTGCTTGGGACTCAATTTTTTCTGAGTTTGAAAGTAGCTTGTAGCTATGTTGTAAGTCATGATCGTGAAGTGAGTACCCAACAAGTAATGTCGCCACACCCTTAGACAATGGGTGACTACAGTCATCTCTTTTTCTTGCACGGTGTAGCGTCTCTCGGTGTCATTGAGCTTACGGTTTTTATAAGCAATTAGACACTCTTCTTGCATTAGTACTCTGCCAATAGCAAAGTCAGAGGCATCTGTATGTAGCTCATATGCCTTTGAGTGATCGGGTAAGCTGAAAACTGGCTCTTCGTTTACCGCCTTCTTCAAGTCTTTGAATGAAACTTGACACTCAAGTGTCCATTCCCAAGACTTGTTCTTCTTAAGCAGGTTAGTAAGTGGCGCTACTCTTGCTGAGTATGACTTGATTAACTACCTATAATAGTTCACAAGTTCAAGGAAGGATCTTAACTCTAATACCTTAGTAGGAGGTTCCCACTCTTGGATGGCTTGCACCTTGGCTTCATCCATCATAAGTTTCCTATCCTTTATCTTATGCCCTAGGAACATCACTTCCTCTTGGGCGAAGGAGCACTTCTCCTTCTTGATGAATAGTTGGTTTTCCCTCAAGACCTTGAATACTTTCCTCAAATGTTCTAAGTTCTCTTCCATGGTCTTGCAATAGATGACTATATCATCAAGATAGACTACCACGAACTGATCAAGATAGGGATGGAATAACTTATTCATGAGAGTGCAAAATGTAGTAGGTACATTGGTAAGACCAAATGGCATGACTAAGAACTTATAAGCACTATACCTTGTCACGCACATGGTCTTAGGCTCATCCCCCTCTGCTATGTGCACTTGGTAGTACCCCGAGTGTAAATCAAGCTTTGAGAAGTATCTAGCATTCTCAAGTTGATCGAACAAGTCAACAATAAGCGGGATGGGGTACTTGTTCTTTACCGTCACCTTGTTAAGAGCCCGGTAATCAATGCACATCCTTAGTGAGCCATCTTTCTTTTTCTGGAACAACACCAGGCACCAAAAGGAGCTTTGGAGGACCTGATGAAACACGCATCAAGCAACTCCTTTAATTGTTTCTGGAGTTCCGCTAACTCCGGAGGGGCCATTCGATAGGGTCTCATCTCAGGTAGCCTCGTGCCTGGCTGAAGCTATATTTCATGATCCACCTCCCTCTAGGTGGAAGTTTCTTGGGTAGGGCATCAAGCATCACATCTTGGAATTCATCCAAGATAGTTTGTACCTCCATGGGTAGGTTACCTTGAGGTTCCAACTCTTCATCATCATGCTCCTTTAGGATGGCCAAGTAACTCTTCTCAAGCCCTTCTTGAATTGAAGTGCAGAGAGTACTTTGTTTCCCGCTTTTGTGGACTGCTCCGTTGGTACCACACAAGCCTTTTCACTATCCATGATGCATATAGAGTTGGCAAAAGGAACAAGGAATGCCCGCACTGCATTAAGGAATTCCAAACCAAGCACTACCGCGAAATCACCCATTGGCACTACTGATAAGTCGAGTTAGCCAACCCATGCACCTAGGCTAGCCTTAATATCATAAGCAACCCCATGGATGGGGCGTGTTACTGAGTTCACTGTCTTGAGGGAGCCTCCTTCATTGGACACCGTCAAGCCCAACTGCCTAGCTTCCTAAACAGAGACGAAGTTATGGGATGCACCCGTGTCAACCAAGGCTTTAGTGGCTTTGCCATTGATTGTTGCACCCACAGAAAGTAGGCCTTTAGATTGTGACTTAGGGGCCGACCGTAAGGCATTTAAGAGTTACAAGGAACCAATATGTGCACCACCATATTCTCTATCACCTCCTTCTTAGCTTGGCTCAGAGGCAATTAAGGCATTGAGAGCTTTCTTCTTAGGACACTCGCGTGCCCAATGTGGCCTATCACAAAGAAAGCACTTGACTCTTTGCTTGGAGAAGTCATGGTCTTCCTTCTCTTTGCCCTTGTCTTTGTGCCTATAGGAGGAACTATCTTTGTTCAATTTTCCTCCTTTTATTTACTCTCCCCCACTCTTTTCTCCACCACCCTTCTTGTCTTTGGCCTTAGAAGGGTCCTTGTTAGTGAGTAATCAACAAGGCTCTCGGCTACTGCAATAACATCGGCCAAGTCCTGGATGCCACGGCGCTTGAGCTCTAACTTAGCCCAGTTCTGAAGACCATCCATGAACAATAATAGGGCATCTTTATCTAAAGTGTCAGGGACTTCGAGCAAGAGTGTGATAAACTCTTTCACGTAGTCTCTAACACTACCAGATTGTTTGAGACAGTAAAGACGGCATCTCGTCTCCTCATTGGCATTCTCGGGGAAGAATTACCTTTTTAGTTCACTTTTGAAGTCATCAAAGGTGGTTATAGTGCACACTCCTCGTTGCATCTCCCTGTGTCTCCGTCTCCACCATAACATGGTGGTATCGGTTAGATACAAGGTAGCATTACAAATTTTACCGGTATCGTCCGTCATACCGGTGGCCTCAAAGTATTGTTCGAGTTCCCATAGGAAGTTCTCAACTTCCCTAGCATTACGAGTACCATTGAAGGTCTTTGGTTTTGGTACCTCAACCTTCCTTGCCTCAATGGTTGATGTGGTGGTCACCCCGTGGCCCCCGATCGCTTGCACAAAGAAAGATCACCACCCATCTCATCTACTCTAAGTAAAATATTATTAAGTTTTCTTCGGAAGAGATCTCGTACCTTTGCAATCTCTGAATGAAGGGACTCAATCTCGCACCTTAAGTTGGTCTTTAGCCCACCAAGTGCATCTTTGATGCCGCTGTGGATTTCCCCATCCTCAATCTCCAAACCATCGCAACGGCCATCTAAATCGTCTACACGCTCGCCCAACGTGCCTAAGTTGGACTCTAGTCGGGACATTCTAGCCCCCAAGCTAGTCACCACGTCCCTCGACTTGCCGCGGGTAGCACCCTTCTTCCCTTCATCACGCCCACATTCAGAAGCACCAACTTCGAATAGGGTCAGGAGTTGCAGCCATAGTCTTCATTTAGACAATGGAATCACCAAAATATAACGAGAGACCAAAGCTCTGACACTATCCTACCACGATCCTAGCCTTAAACTAGACAATCATTCGGCACTTAGTACAGTCTGTCGCACTAAGTCAGCCTTTTAATACTTAAGAAAGGAACTTAGAGTAAATTATTGAGACAAAGTGGTAAGGATGAGAGAGTTAGGTGAATGAAAGCCTTGCATTACTCTTAGAATACTTAGAACTCTCACAAATGGGACTTGTATCCAAATGAACCCAAGGAGTCCTTTATATAGGTGAAGCCTAAACCAACCAAGGGTTAGGATCGTGCCAAGTGGCATGATCTTACAAAGGGTCTAGATTATTCTCAACTAAAATTATAATCTACGAGGATATTTACATAGAGAATTCTAGAACAAAACATGGTCTAGATCCTTCTAAGAGGTTCACCCACCTTCTTGGCTCTTCTAAGACATTCTAGGAGCTTCTAGGACCGTCTAACCCATCTAGCACCATCCGGCCTTGTCTAGAGCCTTCTAGGACTTAGTAGCACTAACTAAAGTCTTCTAGCATGGCAAAGACCTCTCTTGATCACTCTAGAAGTGTCCACCACATTCTAGGATCTTTCTCAATCTTTTTGGGTGAGCAGTATATATAGAGGACCTTAGAGCCATGAGCAACAACATTTGGATTTTTTAGAGCCAAATGAGTGGGGCATAATACTTGCCTATATAAAGGGGGCTTAGTCTGATAATTTTTCATCTCATAGTCATCTTACAATCACTTCACTTTACATTCTCTATAATTCTCTCTTTATTCTCACCTTGAGACTTAGAGAAACTCTTATAATTCTCTAGAAAATAATGAAGAACAGTGGACATAGGCTCATCTTTTTTTGGGCTGAACCACTATAAAATTCTTATCTCCTTATTGGTCTTAATTTATTAACCATTTTCACTCATAAGCCACATTGTAAAATTTCAAGATTCATTGTTGGCAAAACCTCCGTCAACAAAAATATTTCATATATTTTTATATAATCTATTCAATTATAATTACGATTTCAAGTGATAAGGCATTTTAGTTTGATTGCTAAATAATTTGAGGTACCAAAAAACTAGCATAAAGCACTTTTGATACTAAAATTGGGAAAAACAAAAACAAAAACAAAAACTTCTCATGAATTAAGGCCAAGGTTCCTCGTGAAACGGTGTTTTTGTTCATTTATATCTTTTTTTTTTAATTTATTGTTGTTGTGCGGTCTAAAAATCTATAGGTTGGTCAATGCCAAAAAAGGAAAGTTAGTGACCAAGTAGACGTGTCAGGACACATGAGACTTTTCTTGATCAAAGAGCGCCCTCCTCCGAATGAGTTAAGTACGACCTCCTCCGAGTAAGTTAAGTGTGACCTCCTTCGAATGAGTTAAGTGCGACCAGAATGAAAAGGAAACTAGATCAAGTTTAATCAAATGGGTAATCTATAAAAAAGGGGAAACAAAGTTTTTTCTTGAAGATTGACCAATCGTTCCATTTAAGTTATTACCCTATTAAATTGTTACTCAAAATTGTATTTTCTGATTACACACTTACCCGTTTTCACAATTGTGAAACATTGGGCTACTCTTGTGATATCCTGAATTCCTAAACAACACCCAATTTTAAAGAGCTAATAATAACTTCATGCATAGCATTTTTTTTTATATATCTACCTTACCTGTTTATATAATTTGGTGTCTATTTTAGAAATTCATTTTCATGTGTGCATATTATTTATATTTTGTAATATTAATTTAGTAACTTATTGATCGTAATTCTCTGAGTGATTTTTCAGTAAAATGCTCAAGATGTGCTCTATGGTACAAGTTAGAAATGCATTTAGCCAAATAAAACAACCGAAAGATTTGCTTATAATCACTTATATATATATATATATATATTTTTACTCAATTTAACTTTCAAGTGATTAATTATTGAATTTTTTTTATAGGAAAATATTTATGCAACTTAAAAACTAGCTCTTGTGATTTCATATATTTCTATATTTTTAGGGTATTTATTTAGTTATTTATT
>JXTB01000102.1:954969-984382 GCA_002914805.1 Parasponia andersonii | reverse complement strand
TGGCATAACTTAAGTTCTAAGGGGTATTTTGGGAATTTTGCACCTTACTTTCCATGTGTCCAGCTCTAGAACATCCTTAGCATACTCACCACATTACTGGTCCATCCTATACACCCAAATGTAAACCAAAATGGTGAAACCTAGCTTAAGAGGTGAAAACTAGTCATACTTTGACCTATAATTCCATATGGCCAATCTTATTGTAATCTAGTGAAACCTAGCCCCATAACCAATCATTAAACATAAAAATAAATCAATTAGACTCCAATTAATAATGCAAACAAAGTATCAATGCCTAATTATTAGAGTGCACAGTCAATTTGGCTTCGAAAAGCATGAAAAATACATTTTACCGAAAAACTACTATTTGACCAAGTTATCAACAAATATGATTTTAATGCATGTTCGTATAGTATTACTATTCATAATGTATTCTTTGCCCCTTTCACACACCAAGCTCTCTCGCTCTGAGGGTACTGAGCCTTTACACTGCATGGAAGCCCTTCCACAAATATTAGTACAATAATACAGATCATTTAACAATCAGAATAAGTAATTTACCATGAAAGTGATACTAGTTGCTTGATATGTCTATTATACAATATGAATATGTTTATTATTGGCTTATTATGTATGTGAGAATCTTGGGCATCACAATCCTTCCCCACTTATTAAATTTCGTCCTCGAAATTTGCTTACCTAAATAATTCTGGATGTTGACTTCTCATTTCATCTTCTCTTTCCCATGTAGCCTCCTCAACAGAATGGTTTCGCCATAGAACTTTCACTAAAGGAATCTTTTTATTTCTCAATTCTTTCTCCCTTCTATCTAAAATCTGAATTGGACGTTCCTCATAGGTTAACTTTGGATCTAACTCAAATGGCTCCTGGCCAAGAACATGAGATGGATCTAATACATACTTTCTCAGCATAGAAACATGGAAAACATTGTGTACACCTGATAATTCTGGGGGTAAGGCAAGCCTATAAGCGACAATCCCAACTTTCTCAAGGATCTCATAAGGACCTATAAATCTTGGGCTCAACTTTCCTTTCTTTCCAAATCTCATTACACCTTTCATAGGGGCTACTTTGAGAAATACTTTATCACCAATAGAAAAGTGTAAGGGTCGACGTTCTGGGTCTGCATAAAACTTCTGCCTATTTTGGGCTGCTATCATACGTTTTCTGATCTTTTCTACTGCCTCAGCCGTATCTCTAACAATATCAGGACCCAAATAACGTCGCTCTCCAACCTCATCCCAGTGAACTAGAGATCTAAATTTCTGCCATACAACATTGCTTGCATATAGCAGACGTACATTCCACTCTCACTTTGAAACTTAACAAAACTCTTGTAATTCTCCAAAAAATAGCAAAAAACAGCAGACGTAAACTCATCTTTTTTAGGACTGAACCACTATAAAAATTCTTGTCTCTTTACTAGCTTTGATTTATCAACCCTTTATACACACAAGCCACATCTTATAATTTTCTAAATTCATTGTTGACAAAACCTCTGTCAACAATTGTTATTGTCAACAATGGTATCATTCTTTTTATGTTTTTGAGCCTTATTTTTCCAATTGCACGGCTGCAACTCAATTCTTGCTTAAAGGAATTTCACGAGCGAACCACGTGCCATGTTGCAAGGGCTTGGCTACAATATTGGTTACAATATTGTTTAACTATAACTAAGATCCGCATTGCTTGGGTTATTGTATACCGAATAAGTACGTCAGTTAGTTTTGAAGTAATTTAGTGAGTTTTTTCTAACAAGTGCTTGGCTATGAGGAAGACGTGTTGATAATAATAGAAAACTTAAAGAAACATGATAGTATTGGTAATATTTCGATTATATGGATATCTTTGTTTCTTTTAGCAAAGAAACGAGAAAAGATTAAGAAACAAATGAAGCGGGCACGAGCCATCTTTTATTAGTGCATATATATGTGCACATGATTTTGACTGTGAAACATACTTTTCCTCAAGTATATTCATGATTTTGATTGCAAAACATGCATTTCCTAAGTCATTCCCTGTAAGACACAAATGGTGCGAAGATAAAAGAGAGCATAATACTTTTCTCGAGGAAATTTCAGGCAACAAGCACATAAAGTTAACAAAAAATATACATAAATATATATACATATAAACAAGCAAATTTCGTACGCCCATTTCATCAAAGATTAAATAAGATTAAATGCCTTCATATGTACATATAAACAAGCAAATTTCGTATGCCCATTTCATCCCAAATTCTTTGTATTAAGATTAAATGCCTTCATCAAAGAATCTTGTTGAACACAAAAATCCAACATATATCTCAAGTATTCAAAAAAAGAAGACTCTTAACTCGAGATTTTTAGGTTGGTTTTGCCATTTAAGGACGAGAGATAAGATAACAGTAAAACCAGAACTCCAAGCATTGTAAACTTGTGAGGATCCATTAGCAAAACAAGAATAAGAATTGACCCCGTAACCAATACTTGAATACTAAAGTTGGGGAGAAAAAACAGTAACACATCAGAAACCATTTTCTGAAAAATCGTTACCTTCATATATTAATCTTCTCCAATGCAAAATACTGCCTCCAAAATTTAGTAATCTATGCTGCAACCTGGAATAAGTTATAGATCATCACAGAGCAACGGGAATTGCTTAGTCAATTACCATTGACACTGTTTTCAATGTCAACAAAACTGGCCATGGTGACTCCTTGATGTCCTAATTGCTGTTATGTACCCAACCATGACGTTTGAATAGCTCTTTTCTCCCAACGTTTTGCCTTGTCACTTTTTTCAATTGGTATATGTAATCTTTAATTTTTTTTATCAGGATTATCATCTAGCAACCTGTTTCTCGCTGGCTTTGTAGTATAGCATCTTCTGTACATAAAACAACATGTATCCTTGAGCTGCCCGGACGATGCTCTCGTTAACTTGAGTGATCCAAGCATCATCACACTTGTACCAATTGTCACACAAGCGCAAATAAGTCACGTAATGGCCAGCGTCTAGCTTCCCAGTGTGAGTAACAACAGCAAACAACTCAAACTCCGACGACAGGTTGTTTGACGCATCTGGCTCATCCCCGTCAAAAGGGAAAACCCTGTTCCCGAATCGGCTCCTCAGGATGGAAGAAGAAAGATACGGTGCCATGTCCAATGAAATTGGGAATTGCAAGTAACGATCAACCTTTCTCGACATTTTCCGGAGAGAAGAATGCTCGAATCTTTTGATATGGAAGCAAGAAACAAGTGGAAGCTTTCTTATGGACATCTGTTTGAGTGACTCCTGACTCACCTGACACTGTTGGCAGAAGAATTTCTGGTCAGAGCCCAATCTCTCGGGTCTTGTAAAACGGTCCAAGCATCCCATCAAGGTAGATGTCCCAGCAAGTTGCCTTGAATTCATGCAATCTGCATCACCAATGCAAGAGTGACTGGACTTTGAGGATGACATCTTTGCAGAAACCCCCTGGTTTGGTTCCAAATCCAGCGAGATGTCGACACAAGGGTCATATGTTGTGGATGTGAAACCACAAGCCATGCACATGACATCAGATCGCAAGATGCCAGAAAAAACTCTATGGGCTATACAGCAGTCTCCATTGCCTGCACCATAAAGAAACTACTGTCATCAAACATAGCCAATATCATATCACACAGTTATATGGAAAATAAAGAAAATAATAATCTTCTACTTTTCTTTTTAAAAAAAAAAAATTAGTAGTTAGCATCCTTTCAGGGAGAAAATGTTGAATGCTATTCCAACGTATCAAACTTACTACACCAACAAGAACAAGCCCTATGGTCAAGAACAATTCCAGTCACTGGTGTTCTAGTGAGACAATCTAATTACAGAGCCATGGCTAATGATCCAATTCAAACTAGAATTTATTTATATGAGATTATATTCTACAGTACCCACTACAAGACTACTAGACTCCATCTCTGCCAGAATTCCTTAAATTTGTTAAATACTTAGTATCTGATCATGCTGCACTGGAAACCAACCGAAGAACCAAATCTCACAAAAAACTTGTAAGACAAACTATGCTGGTTGTCAACCTACAGTATCCTCCTCTCTCTGGTCTGGGATCAACTGTGTAACAAGGCCAAAAAGCATGACAAACTGTGGAGTTATCATGAGAAGCATGTAACGTGGAAAATCCTACAATGAAACCAAGTGGGCCAAGGAAAATTTGACTTACTGGGATGAAGCAGAAAACACCATCAAGCCACCAGGTTGAGGTTGAGATATAGCCCTAAATCTTTGAGCACTTGTCAACTCCTAAGGCAACAAGCAACATACCTAGACCCATGCCCTGCAGTTAAATGTTACAATTACTTCTTAATCTTAAACAGTACTTAAATCACCTTCACTAAAAAGAAATTCCAGAAATTGAAACATAGGGACACAAGTTGCTCATTAAGGAATTCTAAATACATCATTGGCAGTATTAATGGCCACAAGTGTCATTTGATGCAAACCATGATTTTGTAGCCAACTACTCCATTAAGTGACTCAATAGGAATAAAAAACCAAATGTTCTCTTCAGCCATCTAACGGTATCCATCTCTTAGTATCCATCTCTTAGTTACCGGGACCAACAACCAACAGTATACTAAAACTCTAAGAACAGGCATATCTTCAGCTCACAAATGCAGGGCGATTAGAGATTTCAGAGTGTGTACCAAACTACCAGTATCAATTTTCGGCTTTCAGGTCTCACTCCATGTATCAGAGCATAGGTGCACCATACTAACATCCTGGCTTAAACAAGTCAGAAGACTAAATTGGCCCAAAAGTGATCATTCATTAATATCTCACAATCTCTAGATAATCCAAAATTTAACATCTCACACAAAAAAATAAGTACTACAAATCGTCAAATCCAATGAATTCAAGATCACGACTGCTAGCAGAAATCACTTGTGCGCTCCCGTTACTCCTTCAAGACCACTACAGAGGTTACTAAACATTGTAGCTACTACAGAGGTCACTAAACATCATATGATAGAAGGAAGAAATTCTACCAAAAAAAATAAAAGCCCAGAGGGCCCATTTTAAGACTGGTCCGATCAAGGTAGGTTCTTTCTTTCTTTCCTTCTTCCTTATACGCTATAAAAAAGATCCAGAAGTTCATTTCTTGAGCCGCTAGACTAAGGAGAGAGATACCTAAAACAAACGCAAAATTAAACTCTGGACAATTATTTTCTATATGACTTCTAAATCCCATTGCACCTCCTCCCTAATTCCCTAAATTATTTCATGAAATGAAACACCAAAAGGAGTCAAGAGAAGTAATAATAAACCTTGACTATGAGGTTTCTTCCGATCCTTCTCCACCTTTTCATGGATCCCATCAAGCATTGAAATGAAGAACTCGTGTGCATCCTGCTGTTCATAACTCGCCAAATTCGCCGCATGCTGCCACCAACTACAAACCAAAACCCAAAAAATGAATAAACACAAAGGCATTCAATTTCATCTCTTCAAGAAACCAATACACAATTCTACAACAAACCCAATTCTGATGATAACCCAGTTCCACAAAGACACCGATTATTCGAATTCAACGCACTAACCTGAACAAAAACTTTGCCGGGCTATAGGGCGTCCGATCCCCTGAAAACACCGACGAGAACATGTCATCCATATCGCAAGCCAAACAATTTCTTCCCTTTCCATTGGAATCGGCATTCGCCGCATTCCTCCGCCCCGCGTTCGCCGCCGCAGCGGCGGAGCGGGTCCGTTCCTGGCAGAAGTATCGGTTATGGCGATCGCTCAAGAAATAGTTCCTCAGCGGCGGAGTGTGGAGCAATGCCTGTAGAACCGAGTTCATGAAACAAGTGTTCCCCAAGTTGTTCAGCCCGCGCAATCCTCGCGGCAACTCCGACGCCGTATCGGGAATCTCCAGCGGACTCGACCCATTTCCCACCAAAACCCGCTCCCTCAGATCGGGCGACCAGGGCCGGTAATCGACACGACGCCGCTTTCTCAGATTCTCCGGATGCTGCAACCGAATCGCCTCCTCCGCCGACGATGGAGACGAGTTCGGCCCAAGCGTCGACGACGCCGCCGTCTGAGCCAGAACCACAGCGGCGTCGAAATCGCGGTCGTAGACCTGATCCCTACACGCGCAGCAGAAGAGCTCGGCCCGATCCACGTCAACAGCGATCTCGTGCCCCGGCGGCATCGACTCGGCGTGGACCGCCGCATGCGAGGGGCCCGGCGGCGCGTGGCACGACGCGGCGGCGCACGCCACGCAGGCGTAGAGCCTTGGGCGAGCCGCGTCCCCGCACGCGCCGCACCGGGGGACCTCGTCCGAGTCCCGCCGGATCGCGGCCAGACCTCCGGGCGGCTTGACCCGGAGGCAGTCCTGCAGCGCCCGGAACGGCTTCGACCCGTTTCTGGATCGGAACTCGGCGAGGTGAGGGCACGGCTGGGGCAGAACCTGGGCGTTGATCTTCGCCGTCGTCGACGACATGGTTGACGGAGACTAGCCTTACGACGACGGTGGGTGAAGCGAACCAGAGGTTGAGGATTTGAAACCCTAGACCCGAATAACATATGGCTCATGAAATCGGAGAAGAAGAGAGAAGAGATCAACGGCTGAGATTGAAGCAATGCAAGTGAGAGACCATTGAGGTTGATGAGGTTCTCTCTTACTTCTGTCTCTCTCTCTCTCTCTCTGTAGTCTGTGCTACTACAACTACAACTGTTTCAGCTCCTTGGGATTCAGATCTGCTAAAGCTTTGTAAAAGTTTAATATTTTATTACTCAATAAAATGTAAAAATGAAAAATTGAAAAAGAAAATAATGAGAAATGAGAATCAATAAATCTAAAATGAATATCATTTTTTTTTCCTTATTTTTAAGGTGCTTATTGTAGAATAATGGGCGAGACTTCCTTTTTTATCGTAAAGCTTCTCTTGCTCAGCCTTGAGCGTAGTCCCAGTCTTCACTTTATTAAATCTTTTTTTCTTCCTTCGGGAATAATGAAAGGACAAAAAGTGAATTTAGTAAGTATATATTATGAGATCTTTGTTTATTTTATGTTTTAATCTGGGCCGTTCGGTTTTTCATGGGATGGGCCACTTAGTAAGATGTGTTGGACGGCTGAGATCAGGATGCATTGGTTAGGAAAGTAAAAGTGTCGCAAATCCATGCTTCTTCTTTTTTTCTTTTCTTTAACCAAAACAAAAACAAACTAAAAGATTAATGTCTCAAGTCTGATTCTCGTACTTCCCCCTTATTCATTGTCACATATCAACACAACTTGACTTGAGCAACTATACCCGTTACCATGAGAAAGAAAAGAAATAAAAGAGACAATAACATTTATAATTCTAATAGTCTCTCTCTTAAGTTTTCTCTCTACGGAGCAACGGAAGGTGGGAAACTCTAGTCTCACTTTTTCAAAGGTGATTTCGAGTTGTCTTGATCGGAGATATATTAGTTTTTTTTTCTTTTTTTTGATTTTTTATTGTTTTCATTAAATAGTTTCTAGATAATATGGAATTAGATCATGTATTGCGATTGTGTGAACACTTACAACTGGACAATAAAGACAGACCTGTTATTTCTTTGAGTAAAGAGAGCTTCACAGAGAGAAAAAATCAAATGGATTTCAGTTTAGTCGGAAAGGTACAGAGTAGTCATCTAGCACATAGAGAAAGTCTTAAGAATAATATGAGGGCAATATGGCGTACCTCCTTTAAGGTTAGGGTTGAACAACTTGGCCTAAATAATCTTTTTTTGTTTCACTTTAGTTCAAGAGCATATCGGCAAAGAGATTTTTCTGGGGGTCCTTAGTCTTTTGAAAAACAACTTGTATGTTTGGCAAAACCTACAAGGATTGGAGAGATTAATCATCTAGATTTTTCTTGGCTTTCTTTTTAGATCATTATTCGTAATGTCCCAATCTCCTGTTTGAATGAGCGATGTGCGAGAGAATGGGGTGCTCTCCCTGGAATGGTGGAGAAAGTGAGCGTTAAAGGTGCTACTATGAATGTTAGGGCTCGCATTGACGTGAAAAGCCTTTACGATGGGGATTAGGGATTAGTATTGGAGAAGGGAGGCATGAGATTTCCCTGATATTGCAATATGAGTGACTGCCAGAATTTTGTTACAATTGTGGAATAATTAGCCATAAAGTTCTAGAATGTCTACTTCAAGATGATGAGGATAATCCATTACTAGTTGAGAAGAAAGGTCGCTATAGGGTCTGGCTTCAGGCTCCGTCACCACCCCGAAGACCCTGAAATATAAGTCACAAGAAGGAGACTAAAGAATATGTGGAGCAAAATTTGTTAGGCAGATCAAGATCGCCTACTTGGGATTTTGGTGATAGTGGCGATGAAGTAGATTCTTGTCGTCCTCAGCCAGGTGAACTCAAAGAATGGGAAGAAGAGAGAACGTTGAGGGACGTCGATGTGCAAAAAGGGAAAGAAGCTATTCCTGGTAGGGAAAAGGAGATGTTATTTCTGTTAGGCGATGTAGAGGGGACGAGTGATGGGAGTGGGTTGAAAATTGTTGTTAAAGAGGATAGTTCAAAGCCTAATGTAGGGAATTTGCATACTGGAGGGCAGGATACATTAGTGGATATTTTGGTAAAGGATACTACTGAAGGTGTTCATTTTCAGACCATGGAAAATTCACATGATGTGATATTAAAGGGAGGTTGGACCAAGCTACGGAAAGCAAAAGGTTGTAATCCAAAGATTAATAAAGGAGCGAAGAAGGTTTCAAGCCTCGAAAAAGCTATTCCCACCTTTAGTCCTAGAATGGGACATTTTTTGCAGAGATCGCCGATCAAGAAACGGACTTCTCCTATGAAAATTGATAGCGAAAGTTGGAAAGAGAGATCTACTACTAGTAGGCAGCTGGATCGAAGAGGAAACTTTCATTAATGCTGAAGAAACCTCTGAGTGTGGGAAAAAAATGCAAGATTGGTATTAATGGGAATGGAAAATAGGAGTCTATTAGTGTTTCGGTGAGCCCTGAATCTCAGGGCCGCTGGGAGCCATGAATTATCTGAGTTGGAATGCTCAGGGCTTGGAAAACCTTGAGACGTTGGCGGCACTTCATTTGATTCAGCGGTATTCTCCTAATCTAGTCTTTATGTCTGAGACTAGATTAGCTGGAGTTAGGGTAGAGAGAATCAAATTTTTTGTTGACTTTAGTGGTGGGTTAGTGGTAGATAGTGTAGGAAAGAGTGGTGATTTGATTTTACTTTGGAATGATAAGATGGAGGTGTCTATTCGCTCCTATTCTCAGGGGCATATTAATGCTTAGGTAATGGAGGAGAATGAGTGGTAGTTTACTAGCTTTTACTGTCATCCTAAACCATGGGAGAGATACTTTTCCTGAGATCTTTTTCGCTGTTTAAAGAGTTTTGGTAGTGGACCATGGTTGTGCAGGGAAGAATTAATGAAGTACTTTCGATGACAGAGAAGGTTGGAGGATTGACTAGAGCGAATACTGCTATATGTAATTTCAGAAAGGCTTTAGAGGACTATGAATTAACTGGCCTTGGCTTTTTTGGACCTCTTACTACTTAGAATAATAAATGTTGTGGCTTAGCTAATGTCCAAGAAAGTTTAAATAGATTCATCCATAATAGAGAATGGCGAGAGTTATTTCCAAATGCAAGGGTTACCCATTTAGATTTCTTAATAAAATCATATGATTGACCCTTACTTTTGAATGAGGTGGTATGTACAAGTTTCTCATAAGGAAAAAGGAAAAGACAGTTTAGGCTAGAACCATTCTGACTTAGAGAAGATGAGTACAAGAGAGTGGTGGAAGAAGGATGGGACTATGGTCTGTTATGCCCCAAAGGAAGTCGCTTTAGTGATGTGAGGAATTCTATAGAAGTTACCAGTAAGGATCTATTAAGTTGGAGTGAGCAAAAGTTTGGAAGATGGTGGAAGAAGATTGACAAGCTCCAATTGACTCTCAATTCTCTTTATCCTCAAGCTCATCATCTGGAGACTATTGATAGAATATGCAAATTGGAGAAAGAGTTAGAGATGCGGCTCTACCGAGAGGAATCATACTGGAGAAAATGCTCAAGGGCAAATTGGCTAGTTGATAGAGACTGCAATACCAAGTATTTTCACAATAAGGCCTAAAATAGGAAGAAGAAGAATGTGATTTTCTGAATTAAAGATAGAAATGGAGTTTCAGTAGAGGAAGAGGGGGGATTATTAGTGTCTAGGAGGATTATTTTTCTGGAATCTTTTGTAGAACAGAGCCATCAGAGTTTGATTTGTTTGAGGGTATTAGATTTATCAATTCTTCTCTTACGGAGATAGATAGATTATGGTTAGAGAGACCTTTTGATGAGGATAAGGTTTTATATACTTTATGATATATAGGGTCACATAAGGCATCAGGTCTGGATGGTTCTCATGCATGTTTTTTCCAAAGATATTAGAATATTGTCAGGCCATCGATTACCAAAGCGTGTTTAGGAGTGCTAAATAATAGTGAGTTTGAAGTTGGTAAATGACACTAATCTTGTTTTGATTCCAAAAAAAGTTGATCTAGAAAAGGTGTGGAATTTTTGTCTAGTGAGTCTTTGTAATATGTTATACAAGCTTGTGACAAGAACTATAGCTAACCGTTTGAAATCGATCATGTCTCATATCATCTCCACTAATCAAACTGCCTCTGTATCTAGTAGACTAATTATGGATAATGTGGTGGTAGCTTTTGAGATTCTTCACTCGTTGCATAAGAGGAACAATAGTGGGAAAGGATTTATGGCCTTAAAGCTAGATATGAGCAAAGCATATAACCGGGTTGAATGCAAATTTTTACTAGCTGTAATGGAAAAAATGAGTTTTTCATCTCATTGGCAGAATCTCATTTTTGAATGTATATCTACCTCACTTTGCCTTTTGCCTAAATGGCAAAGTTGTAGGTAGAGTTGTCCCTTTTAGGGGTCTTCGAAAAGGATGTTCTCTTTCCATTTATCTCTTTTTTATTTTGTGCAGAAGCTTTGTTATCTTTACTAGTAGCAGTAGAAAATGGCTCTTTGTTATGTGGCTTTGCTTGTTCTAGGAATTGTCCTAGAGTTAATTACTTATTCTTTGCAGATGATTCTCTAATTTTCTCTAGAGCAGAGCTAGATGATAGTCATCAGCTGATGAAATTTTTTTCTATTTATGAGCTAGCTTCCGGCCAATGTATAAATATGGAGAAGTCGGCTATTACATTTAGCTCTAACGTGAAAGAGAATAGAAGAGTGGAGATCCTTCGTATTCTAGGGTTAGCGAGAGTATAATTACAAGATATATATTTAGGTCTTCCAACAGTGGTGAAAGGTAATAAATAATGTACTTTCTCTAATATCAAGGTTCGGTTTTGGAAGAAAGTTCAGGGGTGGATACGTTAGTTGTTTTCTATTGGGGAAAGGGATGTATTGGTTAAGGCCATCCTACAAGCAGTTCCATGTTACTTTATGAGCATATTTAAGGTACCAATGTCTTTGTGTAATGAGTTACGGTCTATCCTTATTTGTTTTTTGTGGGGATCGTCGAATGGAAATAAGAAAATTACTTGGGTGAAGTGGGAAAGGTTTTGTTTACTAAAAGCATTGGGAGGTCTTGGCTTTCGTGGTCTCCAGGATTTCAATCAGGCATTATTAGCTAAGCAAGCTTGGAGAACTTTCCAAAAGCCAAGTTCTTTAGTTGCTCTGATTTTGAAGGGAAAATATTTTCCAAATAGCGATTTTCTCAGCTCCAAAGAAAAAACTAGATGCTCCTATCTTTGTCGAAGTATTTTATAAGGTTGAGTGTTATTGAAGAAAAGCTTGCATTGGCATAAAGGGGATGGTTCAATGGTTTACATCAAAGAAGACCTTTGGCTCCCTCAACTGACCACATTTCGTCCTATCACAAGATCTTTAGAAATGAATATGAAGGTGGCAGAGCCCTTCTTAAGTCCAGGAATCTAGAATGAAGGATTGATTTCAGACATGTTTTTTGCGATGGATAAGGAATTGATTTTTTTCCCACATGTTAGAATTAGAGCACATATTATAATAGATATGGCATTTTGACACCTCAGGGGAATATTCAATGAAGAGTGGTTATCGTTTTGCAAGGAGCGAGAAGATCCTGAATTTTTCTTCAAGCCAACCTATCATTGTGAAGTGGTGGAATTTTTGTGGGCTTTATCCTTCCCTCCAAAAATCAAAGCTTTTATTTGGTGAATTTTCTATGATGTAGTCCTACGGCAACGAAATAAGTCAAACGACAACTAAAGATAGATCTCGGTTGTTGTTAGTGTGGATTGGTAGAAGAGAACTCGGCCCATATTTTTCTTATATGTAATGGATCAAAAATAATTTGGAAGATTCTCGAGTTCTGGACATTGATTAAGACTCTAGCTTACTCTAGTTTGGCAGAGGTACTTTTAGCACTCCGAAAAGAATTAGACCAAGGATCTTTTGAACTTTTTTCTATTGCTTTATGGTATATCTGGGCAGAGCATAATTGTGTTTTGCATGGTGAAAAGGCGAGAGAATCGAGTGTTATGGCAGATTTTGTGATTAACTTCTAGTAAAAATTCTAGAATAGAGTGGGCCAAACTCCCCTGTTCTTTTCTGATGAACCTTGACTATCATGACTGAAAGGTCAAGGTTGTGACTTTTAGTAATTTTAAGTGAAAAAAGTGATAAACAGTAATTTCTAAAATTTTAAAAAAATTGAAGTACTTAGAATTTAAGTTTTAATCCACAAAAGTAAGTAAATTACAAATTTGGATAAATTTGATAATTATATTATTATCTACCAATTTATATTTCTAAGAAATTCTTCATTTTAAGTTTAGCGAAAATCTTAATTAACTAGTTTTAAAACTTTTATTAATCTATGAAGTTTGATGATTAGTTCCATTTAAAATCCTAGGCCCAAAGTTCAAATAATTTACCTAAAATCACTTTACTTTCTAGGTACTTGATTTAATAATAATAATAATAAAAAATCATTCTCATAAATCTGCTCAGTAAAAATATTACTATTGGCTAAATAAATTTGACTTAGAAATAAGGGATTAATACTAAGTACAAACCAACCAATGAAGAGGAGTGGAACTGTAAGCATATACCAAACATGCTTGTCAAGCCACCAGAATAATTACCACAAAATAGGTCAACACCTGAAATAGGAGGAAGTAAGGGATGAGCACGAGAATGCTCAGTATAAACTCAATTACGTTTTTGAGTGAACACAATTTTTACCAAACCTACATAGTTAATACCTTTTTCCAAAATCCATTCATAAACTAAGTTTATAAAACAATTGGTATCTAGAATAATTACATATTCAAAACCAAAATTAGAAATCACGAGATTGTACATATCATAAATCAACTTATCTAATGAGCTCACACCTATTCATCACGAATTAGAGTAACTTGTACTACATGTACTAAATACTCTCTGCCTGATATCTATCTCAAATAACCAGAGGGACACCCATGTGGCTAAGTCTACCGAATCGGAGAGGCAACTGAATACCTACGCCTACTGAGTGGGAATAATCAGAAAATTATGTGTGGGTTTACGGACTCTCACCGAAGGTGGGTGTACTAGTTTGCCTACTACAATATTGCGATGCCTAAGATGTATCTCATGTGTGATCCTATGGTATGTACAATATGTTGTCAGATATATACTAATAACCATGCAGAACATAACCAAACGATGTTTTAAAACTTCGCTTGATATTATTTTGGAATTCACTGTACCTTGGGTAGGAAATCTACTAAATCAACCTAAAGTCACGATTTTATAAATATGTAAAGAAGTCACACAGTCTAATTCTAGAATAACTCAAGATTTTCCAACAGTTCATTAAAATATTGTTAAATTCACGATTTTTCACAAAATAGTCATAAAGCAGATTTTAGATTAAATCATGTATAAAATCAAGTAATTGAACCCCTACCTCAATTAAGCATCCAAATAATACCACGAGACTATGGAAAAAGTTTGGCATCATTTAGGTGTCGTTTGAGAGGTCTGGCGTCGTTTTCGAACCTTTGATCGATAGGTTTGAAAACTCGATTTCCACTCGAAGCTTCAAATCGTGAAACAGATCTAACAATTGAATTCAAAGTACCCAAAAATGCTAGGTTAGATATATAGTTTGATCGATTCAGGCTCGGGCTGAACTTGAGCCCACAGCACAGAAAACGAGACGATCTAAACCGTTAGATTTAGATTTTATTGCCCGTCACCAAATATAGGCAATATATATATATATATCAAAATTTTCGTTTTCACAAGTACATCACAAATATGAGGGTAATATTGAGTCAAAATATATGTACTATATTGAATATCGTGACGAGACGAATCAAACCCGACTATTTTCATGGCAAATGGACGTCAGAATTGGCTCCGGTGAGCTTCGGAAGCCGTGGCGATTTTCAGCTTTTTCCAGTAATACAGAGCTCCGGAAAGACTATAAGTGGTGGCGCACGGTTAGTCTAAGGTTAGGCTTTCATTTCCGACCGATGGCAGCCCTTTTCATTGTCGAGAAGAGGCTCATCGGACCTTCGCTGGAAATCGTCGTTTTACTAGTGAAAGAGAGAGTACAGAAAGAGAGAGTCGACAGGAGAGAGAGAGAGAGAGAGAGAGAGAGAGAGAGAGAGAGAGAGAGCTGAGTGAAAATAGATGGGGCACGTGTCCATCAATAAATGGACATCAAATTTTTGTTAATAAGTCCCCATTTCAAAAATTTCTACATCTAAATCCCCGAAATAAAATCACAATTTAGTCCTTGGTTTCATCAAACATTTTTTCAATTTGATCAAATTCTAATTTTTTTTAATGGTCAAAAGGCCAAAATACCCTTCCAAAATTTAAGGAATTTTACATCTTTCCCTCCTTAAAAGAATTTCATCCCGAAATTCAAACACATTAAGAGTGCAAGTAAAACGAAAAGAGATAGTAGCCAAAGGAGAGTTACTTCTAGTTATAATGTATAGGAGTATCAAATCTAACACTAGTTATATCAAGAAGTTAGAGACATACAATTCACACTTGGTAATAGGACTCCGCCAACATACCGATGTCACATAAATTTACGTGACATGGATGTACACAACGAGATATAGAATTGCAAGATGATTTATCAGGAGGTACAAGTCCTCAACATAAGAGATTGGAAACGATGTGCCCAGATTGGTAAATTATGTCGAGGACTAGAAGTCGAAATCATAGTACTTCTATAATCAGAACAAATATTATTAAGTACCAATATAGTATAACAGACCAAATGTTAGGTATGTACAATACTATCCCCAGATCACACCAGATCAATAACATATTGGGACCATTTCATTTGTTTATAGTTAAACTTGGTGCTAAATAATTATTGAGTCTAAAGGCTCTAGCAAGATTCCTCATTAATATAGGATAATACTCAACAATGTTTCAAATAGGAATCAAAACACTGGCGTTGCATCACACATAAGATAGACACAACCAGAAGTCAGAAACGATAATAAGAGTATGATGACATAGTCATTTATTGTTCCTAATAACGAGTAGAAAATGACCATATACACGAGACATTTCTAGTCAGGGACAAGAGTAGAATCATAATAATAGGAAACCATCAACACAGAAATACATAGCACAATAAATGGTACCAGCTAAATTAGTATAGTTCAACATATAATGTGCAGGTATCCATATAACAAATATTGTCCAAAGACTTCTCAAGTCTTTTATCCAAGATAATATCATATAATAATAACCTGTACTACAACTAAATCTAGAGACTCTCCAAGTCTCTTTGTCCAACATACGATTATAACAATAATCCAGATTATTACTTATCTCTAAAGACTTTCTAAATCTTCGGTACAAAAGGAAGTTATATAGAAATGACTCAATACTCAATACACCAATAAAACTGTTAACACTACAATGCCCCAAAAATAAGGTTCTAATAGAATAGGTTGTCTCTGTAGTGACACTTATCTCCCATTTAACCTCATTTCATTTTAGAAATTATGAACAATTTTTCGAAAAATATATTTTTGAAAACATGCGACACAAAATCAGTGGCATATAGGAATATTACACTAATTCACAATAAGGTCTTATATTGGCCATAGGTAAACCAAACTTAAACTTCAAGTATTCTCTTTATAAATAAAATAACAAGAGTCCAACAATTCTCAATATAGACTCACGAGTAAATTGATCCATACGTTATCAATTATACTACCACAATGATATATGGATCCATTTCAAATCAAGTAATGAGTTACAAGCTGAACTCAATAACAACGAACTCAATGATAACTCTGATCCACAATAGATTTTAATCAGAGCTTCCAAAATTTCCTAAGAGTTAACACAAATAAAGTACCACCAGTAGTATTCGTCCATTAATGCAAAGAGATAATACATCAACAAGATTAATTCTTATCTTCATTAGTTAATTAATTTTGTATCCAAAACACCAATTCTACTTACTAAGCTAAGTTAGTATGATAAGAAGTTTTTTTTTCCTCACTTGATATATAATTTACTAATTAAACTATCAAGCACTTAAAATATGTCAATTTCTTTTAAATCATATTTAAACATGATAAAAATTTTCTTAAAATTTTCAAAACTTTTCTGAAATTTTCAAACATGTCTTTCTAAGAGATCCAATTTTTTAAATTCAAAGAAAATAGAACACATTTGTATGCATACTCAGAATTTACTAAACGTCAAATCGAGGCATACCTGTCCATAGCCTTTACCCACTAGAAAGAATTCGTAAACTGATTAGTTTTAAATTTTTATTTCAAAGAAAATACCACGTATAATTATACACCACCTAATCTCTCCAAGGCTTAGGTATAAAAAAAATACTCTTTGTTCAAAATTCATATAAAATACTATCCCAAGTCTCCAATATTAGTAGTTCTCAATACTTGAGATACCAAACTAAATCAATCATACATGTGCTCGATTACCCAATTGGTATGAACAATACAAAGTCAATCCCACTTGATTTATTTATCCACTGAGCAAGATATTTATCAGATACTAAGGATATAAGAATCAAATGAACAACAACATCATATATTTGTCATTAACCAAGTCACATACATGAAAAAAAGCTTAAAAGGATTAGTAAATCCAAACAATAAGACAAATAGAGTCATAAAAACACCATTTTAGAAAACTTCTAAACTAAGTTTCCAATATATAAAATCCACCATTTATATAAGGTTCCAAACAAATTAGTATAACTAATATTGCTTAGCAAAATTTTTAAAACAAAATATTATAAATTTGACTTTTATAAACATATGCACAAACGTCCAAGAAGTTATATGTATACCACATTAAATCACACCAATGGTCCTTTAAAAATACAAACTTTTTGCCTAAAGTTACTACATAAATTTCCCATAAAAATTTTATGTTTATTTCCAAATCAAGTTGTAAATTAATTCTTCCAAAGCTTTTCTTAGATTCAAAATCGAGTGAAAAGTAGAAACTCAATAAATTTTAGTAAGAGTATCTACTATATTCAAAACTAGGCAAAATATTTAGGAACTTTATTCCTAAATTAATACTACTAATTTGCAATAAGATCTCACTCGTACCACAACTAGTTTTAAACAAATCAATTATTTAAATTTTATAACGCTGGTAATTTAACAAACCTTAGTCTCAAACTGGTACTTTTACTTTTTAAAGGATACAATCCTTGAAAACATAAATTTCATATAACTAGTTGTTACTCAAAATTAAGAGACATGTAGTTCAATTGAAAACAACGATAATTCATTGGTCAAAAGCAAAAATCGAGCTTATTCAAAACCAAAATTGTCAAATTTGAATTTTTTTCAAAAATCTCAAACCAATGAATTATGTCTTAAGCATTTCTTAACTTCAAAATTAGGAAAAGTACATAGAATTTTTAGTTCGTAAAAATTACCTTGACCAGAAATATTTTCCAACTAACACTACCAAATGTAAATTAGGATTAATTTGGTACTATAACTAAATTTATTATAAATTAAGATTCAAACTTTATAACATGGTAAATTGACAAACCCCAAATCTCTAATAGCCTAAAAATTTCTAGAATCATACATCCTTTGAATAATAAATTATTTTTACATAATCTATATTTATCTTTTTTTTTAACAAAATGTTCAAAGCCTCTCTAGAAACAAACATGCTGCAATGATAAAATACAAAGGTCTACATAGTTCAAAACAATACAAATCAAGCATTGAATTTTTTTTTTTTAAAGTTCAAAACCAAATAACACAACATTAACTCCAACTAAATCCTACTAATTCAATTATTTCTATATGACAATAATTTTTTTTTTTTTTGAGAGGCTGGAAAGATAAAAATTTTAATTTGTAACCAAGTCCATATCATTATATTAATCTATGAATAGAAAATCAAGATGAGATTATCATCCAAAAGTCCTACCAATACATGATACAAAATTATGACAAACAAACTACTAGACACTCAAACTGGTTAGTCATATAATAACAATTCCTATGAAATTCAAATCATAACCCCACAAGTACCTAAATATGCCAAGTCAATCAAAGTACGAGACACTGAAGGGCTATCTTAGAACCTAAGAGGTTCATATAGCTTATCACAATATGGGATATAAGAGTATAAGAACAAATGTCTATTTGAATTGAGGAATTTCGACCAGAGTAGAATTCACTAGTCTCATGTCATCTCTGACATTTTTGAGACTAAAATTTCAGAGTATAACCATCCCAATGATATCAGAGTTATACTCTAAAGAGATGAACAAGAGATTCGGAATAAAGTGGAGTAAAGACAATATATTTAGCCAATTCCTAAGTGATGTATGAGGTATTTGTCAAACACTTTTCTAAAAATCTTTTTAAATACCGAAATACCATAGGCAAGATCCTAGATGAATCTAAAGCCTGAAGCTCTAATGCCAAAACTGTCACAAACGAAAATCTAAGGTTGTGACTTTTAGTAATTTTAAGTAAATATAGACATAAACAATAATTTCAAAAATTTCAAAAAAAAATTTAGGTACTTGGAATTTAAGTTTTAATCCTCAAAAGTAAGTAAATTACAAAATTGGACAAATTTGATAATTATATCATTATCTACCAATTTATATTTCTAAGAAATTCTTCATTTAAAGTTTAACGAAAATCTTAATTAACTAGTTTTAAAATTTTTATTAATCTATGAAGTTTGATGATTAGTTCCATTTAAAACCCTAGGCCCAAAGTTCAAATAATTTACCTAAAATCACTTTACTTTCTAGGTACTCGATTTAATAATAATAATAATAATTTTAAATCATTCTCATATATCTGTTCAGTAAATATATTACTATTGGCTAAATAAATTTGACTTAGAAATGGGGGATTAATACAGAGTACAAACCAACCAATAAAGAGGAGTGGAACTGCAAGTATATGCCAAACATGCTTGTCAAGACACCAGAATAATTACCATAAAATAGGTTAATACCTGAAATAGGAGGAAGTAGGGGGTGAGCACGAGAATGCTCAATAGAAACTTAATTACCTTTTAAAGTGGACGCAATTTTTACCAAACCTACATAGTTAATACCTTTTCCAAAATCCATTCATAAACTAAGTTTATAAAACAATTGGTATCTAGAATAATTACATATTCAAAACCAAATAATGCCACGAGACTATGGAGAAAGTTTGGCATCATTTAGGTGTCGTTTGAAAGGTCACGCGTCGTTTTCAAACCTTTGATCGATAGGTTTGAAAACTCGATTTTCATTCGAAGCTTCAAATTGTGAAACAGACTTTACCGCTGAATTCAAAGCACCTAAATATACTAGGTTAGATATATTGTTTGATCGATTCGGGCTCAAACCGAACCTAGGCGCACAGCACGCAAAATGAGACGATCTAAACCGTTATAATTAGACTTTCATGCTTGTCGCCAAATATAGGTAATATATATATATATATCAAAATTTTTGTTTTCACGAGTACATCACAAATATGAAGTTTATTTTATGATCTAACGATTAGATTGAAAAATTTTAATATAAAACTAAAATAGCTCAAAATTGACAAAAATAGCAAAATTCAATCCGAGTAACATTGAGTCAAGATATATATATACCATGTTGAAGATCGTGACGAGACGAATCAAACCCGACCATTTTCACGGCGAATGGAAGCAAGAATCGGCTTTGGTGAGCTTCGAAAACTATGGTGATTTTCGGCTTTTTCCGGCGATACAGAGCTCCGATAAGGCTGCAAGTGGCGGCACATGGTTCGTCTGAGATTTGGCTTTCGTTTCCGACCATTGGCGGCCCTCGTCATCGTTGGAAAGAGGCTCGTCAGACCTTCGCTGGAAATTGGCATTTTGCAGATGAAAGAGATAGAACAGAGAGAGAAAGTCGGGAGGAAAGAGAGAGAGAGAGAGAGAGAGAGAGAGAGAGAGAGAGAGAGGAGTGAAAATAAATGGGGCACGTGTCCATCAATAAATGGACATCAAATTTTTGCTAATAAGTCCCCAATTCAAAATTTTCTATATCTAAATCCCCAAAATAAAATTATAATTTAGTCCCTGGTTTCATAAAATATTTTTTCAATTTGATCCAATTCTGATTTTTTTTAATGGGCAAAAGACCAAAACACCCTTCCAAAATTTAAGGGATTTTACATCAACAATGTGTTTGATGGCAGGTTTTTCCTTCGAGGTATATCAAACTTAACATGGATACCTCGATCCATAAAGGTGATTCTTTGGGAACGATCTGGACAATTTCGAATAACTATCCTCTTACACCAAATGGTCATATTCTTTCAAACATTCATAATTTGCTTTCTTTAGTCAATTGTGGTACATGTCACCATTTGCTCCATGAGGAAAACAAGATAGCCTACGTGTTGGTAAATGCTACTTTTTAATTTCCTCGGGGTATATCCTGAGTTTTGTCTAGTCTTTTTTTCATTTCAACTTTTGTTCTAAACGATTTATCTAAATAAAAATTGCAGTTTCCTTTTGTCAAAAAAAAAAGAGCAAATAACATCACTGAATTTAATTTAGAAAACAAAAATGTTAAAGTTGAAAATTAAAGATAAAAGTTCGAGTGATTTTTCATTTCTTCAAAATGGTATTAGAGTCTTTCTGCTGAAATGGATTTTTTTCAATATTTGAGCTATTATACCGTATGTGTCAATAGTATCTAATGCGTAATAGTTGTCTATTGAAATGGATTTTATAATATTTACGTTAATCTCGTTTAAATAGAGAATTGGGATACGTCTAATGTTAGTCTCATCATTATTTCATTATTTTATAAAAAAACAAATATAATTCGTAGGATTGTGATCAAATTTTGTAGAATGTTTGTTATTTTGTTAAAACATTACTTGCACTCGTTTGTTAATACTTTTTTGTTTCTATAATAAAGTTGATAAGAATATTATTCAACATTCATAAATCAATTCGTTAGAGTTGTATGATGTAATGTTATGATATAGTTTAACACTTATAAAAGTGCACCACTTAGAGATAATCTCTGTCACACAAAACATCTCGTCTCTTATTATTTTACAATGAAAAAGGGGGAAAAGAAAATGATATATATATATATATATATATTTGCTTGAAAAAAGATATTGCACCTTATCGATTGACAAATAATAATTAACCTATTAAATCAATTCGTTAAAGAAATTTGTTGGTTGGCATACCATTATTCTCGTAGATATATTTCTATGCAAAATTCTAATTTATTCTTTTGTCAAGTTAATAAAATTTAATTAGACCAAAACATAGAAGAAAGATAATAAAGAAGGTTGTTTTCAAAATAAAGTGAAAAGGAAATTTTCAAGATGCTAAAAAATTAGTGAAGGCATAGACTACAAAGATTTATCTCATATTTGCCACGTAATGACATCAACATGTCTCACTCTCATAATAATAATAATATTATTATTATTATTAATCAATTTTAGGCAACAAGCCAAAAGAAAAGCTTCCACTTCAAAGGTCAAATTGCTAACAAGCCAAAAAGAAAAGCTTCCACTTCAATGGTCAAATTGCTAGAACCAAAAAGGGAAAAATTTTGATCTCTTTTTATTTTCTGGTTCACCTACATTGAGACATTTGGTTCGAGGACTTCACATCATATACTGTTAACGCTACCATATTTCCCTCAAAAACCAATCACATTTGTCTCTATACCTCCGTGAAGATTGAAGACCAAAGACAAAAGACAAAAATAATAGGGTTTATGCTATGGCATAAATGGTCCCTCAGTTATCCAATTTATGACAATTCGTAGCAATTTGGTTCTTAAAGTTTCAATTGTGACAATTAAATTTTTATATTTTCTGATTTTTAGTAATTTAGTTCATGGAGTGTCTAAATTGCAACCTACTGTTAATTTATAACTAAAAACATATATAAAAAGTATGTTGTAGTGTCTAAAAATATATTTAAATGAAAATAACCTGAACAGAAAGATTTAGAAAGAATAAAAAATGTAATCTTCATATTTCTTAGGATTCTTAGAACTACAAATTTAGAAAAAAAATTTCAGTGATTATTTACTTTTATACTTCAAATTCACAAATTATGTTTTAAATACATTTTTAGATACTACTATGTACTTCTTATGTATATTTTTTGTCAAAAATTTAACAATAAATAATAATTTATATAGAACATAAACTAAATTGTTACAAATCGAAAAGTTTATGGACCTAATTGTTGCAATCAAAACTTTGAAGATCAAATTAACACAAATTGGATAGTTCATGAACCATTTTTTGCCATTAACCCAAAATAATAATATTAATAATAATTGAAAAAAATAATAATAATTTGACGCCATCATGACAATCTACATTGTTCTAGAGCATCTTCATCTGTTTTTTCTACCCTTGTTTATTGTGTATTTGTATATATTATGGTTGTTTGGTCAATAGTGAATGCTTGAAAGGGGTATGAGAGAGAACCACCCCTATCTCCCAAGTTTATGTTTTGGATTACGTACGAGGGTAAAAATCATTCCTCAATTAGTGAAGACCAGTAAATCAAGACCAGTAAATCAATTGATAAGTCTTATCATCATTTATTTTTCTTTTAGTAGAAAAAAGTTAGGGACGGAAAGAAAGCATTTAATGCATATAAAATATAAAAACACTTTGGAGAAATTAAAGTATATGAGCTGAGGTATAACTTTTATCTATATGAAACAATTAATTGTAAATAAAAGAAAATTATGGACCGTCTTTCTTGTGTATATCAGACTGAAAGTCAAAAAGATGGTTATAAATTTAATGAATGGGGCATAGCATGTCTAAAAATATATTTTCAGAAACCTTAGTGGTGTGCCTCAAAAAGGTAACACAGCCATGAAGCAGTCCAATGATTTTGTTCTGCCTATTAGGAGATTAGTTTTATGAAAAGGATAACACACAGCTAAAATATGAGTTAAGAAAATTTGAGTAAAATAAAAAAAATAAGGCACACAAAAGATTTAACGTAGTTCACTCAATTGAGGCAATGTCCGCATACAAGACTATGAAGAATTTCGCTATGAAAAGGAGATTACAACTTACTTCTCTCTAAATAAAAGGAGGAAACAAATGAACTTCTCTCTCTTGAAATAGGAGAAAATGTTCTCTCTAAATAATTTAGGAGAAAACAAGTGAGATAGTAAGAGAGAATTCCTAAGCTTAAATTCTCTCTTAGAAAGGAAGAGAATTTTAGAATGAGATACAAAATAAGTGATGAAGCACTCCATATTTATAGAATTTCAAAGATGGTATGAACATCACATTTTACTATTACTATAGAATGAGATACAAAATAAGTGATGAAGCACTCCATATTTATAGAATTTGAAAGATGGTATGAACATCACATTTTACTATTACTATGACGGCTGCTCTTTTCACTATTAATATTGTGACTGTTTTTTTATTATTAGCCGCCCTTTTCACTGTTTCTATTGTGGCTGACCTTTTTATTGTTCTTATTATGGTTGGTTAGTGAGCTGCAGTTATTGATTTGTTTAACATTCTCCTATTTGAAGACTTGATTTTAATCATGTCTTCACACTTGAGAAATTTCTCATTTCTTTGTTTGTCAATTCTTTCTGTTGCTTATGTATCTGCTAGGCCATATGAGAATCTACACCATTGGAACTTGTCAGTATTGACTGGTTAGATTAAAACATCACCTAGGTTCTCCTTAGTATAAATCTTCTTCATGTCCACACTTCTATCTTCTACTACTTCTTGAATAAAGTGATATTAAATATCTATGTGTTTTATCCTAGAATGAAAGGTTGAATTCCTTGCAAAGTGCAAGACACTTTAACTATCGCAAAATAGAAGAATCTTTTCTTATCTATGCCCGAGCTCCTCCATTAACTTTCAAACCCAAATAGCCTCTTTGTAAGCTTGTATAATCGCCATATATTCTACTTCTGTTATAGATAAAGCCACAATAGTTTGTAATTTCGAAACCCAGCTTACAGCTCTTTCTGTAAAAGTAAACACATAACCCGTACTAGATTTTCATTTGTCAAGATCACTCGCAAAATCTAAATCAACATATCCTCTGATAATAAATTCTGATCTTCTGTAACATAATGCAGTATCAAAGGTTCCTTTGATATACCTCAGAATTATCTTCACAGCATTCCAATGCTCTCCACTAGGATTCGTCATATACCGATTAACCAGTCCTACTATTTGTGCAATGTCTGCTCTTGTGCACATCATAGCAAATATTAGGCTTCTCACCACTGATGCATACGGTACTTGAGACATCTTCATCCTTTCTGCTTCATTACAAGGACACATCCCTGAAGATAACTTGAAGTCAACAGAAAGTGGGGTAAAGAATGACTTACAATCACACATATTGAAGCGATACAAGATTTTCTTCAAATAATTCTTCTCAAAAAGCCAAATCTTCTTGTTACTTCTGTCTCGGTGCATTTGCATCCTTAGAATCTTATTTACTGGTCTTAAGTCCTTCATATCAAATTCCCTGGTCAACTGTGCCTTTAATTCTTGGATTCTACTTTTGTTGGAGCTCGTTACTAACATGTTGTCCACGTACAATAATAAGAGAAACAAATGAACTTCTTGCTGGTATTTATTGGAATAAATTTTCGGAAAATATTTTCATAAAATTATTTTCAAGAACATCATAGTTTTATAAAATCAAGAAACGTAATAGAATTGGTCGTTTAAAATTTTTCTTTTTACAAAACATTTTGGATCGTGATCTAACATGAATTAACTCTTGATCTAGATAAGAACAATACTCGGATTCGCTCTACAACCTTTTCGTCTTCCCGTCTATTCTCAAAAACTGTTTGATTGATCCGGTGGGTGGTCACCTTCTTGATTCCAAACATAGAGATCTGCAGATGAACAAGAAGACAATCTTCTCGAACTGATTACTCCGGGATGGCCAAAACACCAAGGACAGTGAATCCCTAGTGGTGGCCGATTTTCTCTGCTCTCTTTCTCTCTGTTTTCGTGTGACACTCTCTTCTAGAGAGGTGTTTTACGTATAACACTTGTATCTAGTTGCTAGAGAATTTTTTTCTTAAATATAGAGAGATTAGTAAACCCTAATGGGCTTACTGGGCTTGTTGGGCTCAACTGATCATCAAATGATTATTGAGAACACTTGTATCTAGTGGCTAGAGAATTTTTTTCTTAAATATAGAGAGATTAGTAAACCCTAATAGGCTTATTGGGCTTGTTGGCCTCAACTGATCATCAAATGATTATTGGGCTTGTTGGGCTCAACTGATCATCAAATGATTATTAGGCTTTAATTTGAGCTAGACAGGGGACCAGATGGATCCATAAAGCCCAAGCTCTAATGAACCATATACTCACTATCATAATTAACTCTTAATTATGATTGGGCCTTGTCCATTAATATTGGGGCACACCACTATAGGTCCAATATTGAACTCTTGGACTAAATGTCATTTATTTTCCGTGAAACTTATTAACAATTAATTAGCTTGATTCATTTAGCATATACTATACCTGTAGACATACCCCGAATGTAATATTGTACTAGTAGGGTAAAATTACCGTATTATCCCTCTAGTACATATTTACCTTTGAGTTGCCATTTTTCATCTAATGGATAATAGTTGACTATGGTATTTGTATCTGCTTATACCAACATAGTCAAATTCACATAGTGAATACTTGGCCCTGGTTTATATTATCCAAGTACTTGAAAACACTCAAAGTGATATCATATGCATAGTGTCCATCATGAAAAACGTTCTACACATTTCATATACCTTATCTTCCAAGATACCAGAGTTCGAACCATAAATCGGAACTAGTCCTTCAGTAACTCAAAAAGACAAAACATATGAAAGTAAGTTTATTAATTACTAGGATTAAGGTCTTCTACAATAGTGCTAGATTAGTAAAATTAGAAATTTGAGTTACGACACTGTTGATGGAGGTTTTATCAACAATAAATTTATGAAAAATCAAGAGATGTGGCTTGTGCGAATTGAAATAATAATCAAAGCAAATAAGGAGAGAGGGATTTATAGTGGTTCAGCCCCAAAAAAGATGAGCCTACGTCCACTGTTTTCTGACTATTTTATAAATAATGATGAACACTCAAGGTTACAATTTTGTCTGGGAATCGGAAAGACTCAAAAGCTATTGAAGAATACTAACGCCTTAAACTACCCAAACTTGAATTTGCTCTGACTTCTATTCTTTGTGACTTGTTTCTGCCCAGGAATTGGTGATGATCTCTTGGAAACATAGAGCCCCCTTTATATAGATTGTAGTGACCATATGTTCCTAGGTTCCTTATGTCTCTAGGATCCTAATTGTATAAACGGGTAACTATACAATTGAGTAACATAAATTAAGTAACAATATAATTGGATAACTATTCAAAAAGGATAACTAGTTAATCATAAATAGGAGTCTTCAGTTTCCCTTTCCTTGTAAGTTTCTTCCATAGCGTTTACTTGTTTCCCTCTTCTTGTAGGTTTCTTTTATGGCAGTTACGTGTTTTCTTCTCTTCATAGGTTTCCTGTTTGTCAAGGCAAACTGCGCGGAGAAAATCGCACAAAACCTGTGGAAGAGGTCGCATATAACCATCAAGAGTGAGGTCGCATATAACCATCACGAGCAAGGTCGCATATAACCATCACGAGCAAGGTCGCATATAACCATCACGGGAGAGGTCGCATATAATCCTTACGCGACCTTAGGATTTTAGACCGCACAACAATTGCCCCCCAGCTCCATTAGTTCTTTAGGATGAAATGGAGCTTCTAATTACCGTGCGACCTTGTGATGTCATAAAACCTGTGATTTGAGTAATCGAAGATCCGTCAGATTCCAAATCTATTTTTCAAGATCACGCGTATCCTCCTCTCTGTCAGAACGGAACACGTGTAGCCAGGAATGAAATTCGAGGAAGCCTGATTGACACCAACTGTTACCAAATCTTTCCAAATCTTTTCAAATTTTAAATAATCCTGACTTTTCGGATAGATTTAAATCCCGCACAGTCCTTAGCCTTCAGATTTAAAATTAAAATCCTCCGATCTACGGCTGCGATCTAACGGTGGTTAGGTTATAAATATCAGAAATCATCCGTCTCTCTCATTTTACCCGAAAAACTTCAGAAAACTCAAAAACCTTAATGCCGTTCTTCCTCCCAGGTCGCTCCAATCGCTGCTGCTTCTTCATCATCATTCTGAACCGACTCAAATCTCTCTTGAAGAAAGGTCAGTATCTTCTCTTATTTCTTTCATTCCTGAAAACAACTTCACTCTAGGATTAAACTTATTTCACCGAAGCGAAATAAGAAATTTGTTTTTATACTCTTTAGTCTGTAGAGTAGAAGTGCTAGAAATGATCCTATCTTCAATCTCTAGGGTCTGATACCCTAACTTACTCTTACTGAACTGTCGGTTCATTTACTGATAAACTACTCGAACATTTCTGATGAACTGCTCGAACACTTTTGATGAACTACTCGAACATTTTCTGACGAACTGCTCGAACATTTTAATATAACCCTAGGATAAATTCCCGGAATAGTAGAAATCCTCTATCTGAACCCCTGCATATTTCTTTTCAGATGTCTAGTAGTGAAGAACTATTTAGGGAAGGAAATGCCTTTTCTGGGGAATCCGGCTCAAGTGTTAGTACCATTAACCTTGAGGATTACCCCGAGTCTGAACCCGAGATAGAAATAACTGAGGCAAGACAAAATAGTCCTCGAATAGGCGATCTTCCCCAGGATCAATGGCCCAGACACATTAGGGATGCTCCGACATTTTCTTCAGGCTACCAATATATAGAGGGGAACTGGTCATGCACGAATATCCGAACGAGCTGCACGGCGAACAAACTCAGGAAAATCGCAAGCAGCTACAAGATTGCCATCCCCCTGCGTCTTCCGATGGAGTTCAACCGTCCACACACGCCTCCTCATAAGCTCGCTTCATTTTCTGAGGCGGTCCTCAAGTGCGGTGTGCATCTTCCCCTTCACCCGTATATAAAATCAATAATAGATTACTATGGGGTCGTCCCTTTTCAATTGACCCCCAACACTTATAGATATATGGTAGGCTTGTATATTTTGTATCATAAGTTAGGTTTAGAAAACCCTTCTCCCGAGGAATTCACTTGGTTCTACCAAGTGAAGTCAAACCCGTCAGACTTCGGCTTCTTCTATGCGAGCAAATGGTCGAATCAAGCCATTAAAACGATCTATGGGGTTCGCAACAACATGGGAAAATGGAAAAATCCATTTTTCCATTTTGACTATGCAGCCAATGGCTTCTTCCAAAACCCTGGTAGGTAGTCTTCTAACTTGCTGTCTTGTTTGTTTAACTATTCTTTGTACTGATCGCATTTCCAATGTCATCGCAGATAATAGGGATCGACCAGGACTCTCCAGTGACCAGCTCGCAAGAGTATGTGCAATCAACGAGCTTCCAGTTGAAGAATTTAACTGGAAGGTTCTAGGCACATCAAAGAACCTGGTCGCTTGTGGTCTGATACCAAAGGGCGCCGCATTCCCAGACCCCCCGGTCCTCTCCTCCAGATCGGCGAGCTTGAAGAAGAAGCCCAAGAAGTCTGACTTGGGTGCCTCGTCCTCCAGGATAAGGAAAAGGAAAGCACCGACCACACCACCTCACTCAGAGCCCTCGTCGCCAGAGACCGAATCCCCACCAGCTCCTCAACCAACTCCCCAGGAAGAAGGTAATCGCACGCTTATTCTAACCCTTTATGTTTTGTTTCCTCGCTTATTAACACATCCTATTGTACAGAGATGGTTATTGGAAGCGGTCTGCGAGCTCCTC
>JXTB01000102.1:935685-948860 GCA_002914805.1 Parasponia andersonii | reverse complement strand
CGGTAGAAGTCTTCGAGAGTTCTGCATTCTCTCTCAAGCAATTCCTCCCAGAGCTTTGTTTCTGGTCGCACCCCTGCCATCATAAGAGTAAGAACTCCTCCTTCAGGGGGGTTGTTGACCTTTGCTAGCTCTGTGGTGAATCGGTTGAGATAAGACCGTAGAGTCTCCTCTGGACCTTGTCGGATTGCAGATAAACTGACAAGCGGAACAGTGAAATTCTTCGCAGCCTGAAACTGCCTTAAGAACGCTGTCTGCAGTTGTTGCCAAGATGAAATTGAACCGGGTTTGAGTCCCCGAAACCACTTCTTTGATGCTCCTGAGAGTGTTACAGCGAAACATCTGCAGCGCGCATGATCACTAACCCGGTGAAGCTCCATCAGGTCGCTGAAGTGATCCATATGATCCTGTGGATCAGTCTTTCGATCAAAAGTGTTGATGGTGAGAAGTCTGAATCCAGTAGGAAGGGCTGCAGCTCGAACTTCCTCGCTGAATGGCGACTGGCGATACCCATCAGCGAGCTCGTCGTCCCAACCAGCAAGTGCATCTAATGCGATCCGTAAATTGTGAACGTCGACGTTCAGAGGAAAAGCATCATTCCTTGCTGGTGGTATGAGCAACCTTTGTTCGTTATCTTATTTCGCAGCGGGCCGGTCTGGTAGGGTCTCCTGCGTCCTATGAGAGGAATCCAGTGGCATAGTGTGACGAGACCGGCTGTGGTCGCTATGATGCGATATAGATCGATCATGGCCACGTCGTCACTGCAAGTACTATCTTAGGTCAGCAGGATCTTGTCTTGACTCCCTGCTGATTCTTTCGAAGACACTTCTCGATGATCGTCCTTGTTCGCTGCTCAAGTGATCCTGGTTGTTGTTGGATTTATGAGAAGGTTGTGTGCGACCACGGTTCGTACTCGAACTCTCTGTACGAGACTCTAGAGGCAAGTCTGCGACCTTGCCTTTTCCTTTGGAGGTGCGTTCTTCATGACGCTCCTGCTGAGTTTTTGGCTGGTCGCGTCTTTTCGTCTCAAGAATCTGTATTCCCTTCGCAGGTAATTAAGCAGGACGTTCTTTGGGACGTTCATGTTGTGGTGGAGTCACCATCTGCCTTTCAGCAAGTCATCGCAGAGTGTCGTTGATCTGGTTAGTGACTTGCTGAAGATTCACGAGCGTTTCCTCCATGCGATCCTGTCTTCGAGATAGATCCTCTGTTGCCGTCATAGTAGTCTGTTCCGGAGCGGGGTCTGCCTGTGTAGCAGCAGTACTCTGAGGTTGATTTTGGCTAGTCCCGGCGGCTCTGGTAGTGTTTCTGGTATTTGCCATTATCGAAAAGGTGGAATTTGACAAATATTTCTGCCGGAATAGCCCTCCTTCTAGCGCCAATTGTTGATGGAGGTTTTATCAACAATAAATTTATAAATAATTAAGAGATGTGGCTTGTGTGAATTGAAATAAATAATCAAAGCAAATAAGGAGAGAGGGATTTATAGTGGTTCAGCCCCAAAAAAGATGAGCTTACGTCCACTGTTTTCTGACTATTTTATGAATAATGATGAACACTCAAGGTTATAACTTTGTCCGGGAATCGAAAAGACTCAAAAGCTATCGAGGAATTCTAACGCCTTAGACTACCCAAACTTGAATTTGCTCTGACTTCTATTCTCTGTGACTTGTTTCTGCCCAGAACTGGTGATGCCTTCTTCGGAACATAGAGCCCCCTTTATATAGATTGTAGTGACCTTATGTCCCAAGGTTCCTTATGTCTCTAGGATCCTAATTGTATAAATGGGTAACTATACAATTGGGTAACATAAATTAAATAACAATATAATTGGATAACTACTCAAAAAGGATAACTAGTTAATCACAAATAGGAGTCTTCAGTTTCCCTTTCCTTGTAGGTTTCTTCCACAGTATTTACCTGTTTCCCTCTTCTTGTAGGTTTCCTTTATTGTATTTTCGTGTTTCCCTTTTCCTATAGGTTCCCTGTTTGTTAAGGAAAACTGTACGGAGAAGGTCGCACAAAAACCTGCGGAAGAGGTCGCATATAAGCACCACGAAGGAGGTCGCATATATCCTTCTTGGAGGAGGTCGCATATAATTCTTATGCGACCTTAGGATTTTAGACCGCACAACAGAAAGAAATGGTCTATGTCAAGACAATAATATAAATTGTTGATCTACATATTAATCTGCGTCCAAATAGTGGGATTGAAATGGGATTGAAAGTGTGATTATGCAACACTAAAATAGTTTGTAAGTATATAACGATATAAACTATTGCATCACACACTTGAAAGTCCTAATAAAATCCTGAAAAAATATGTTTAACAAAGATTTTTCAATAAAAATGGTACTTTGTTTACGTTTGGGCATAGTGGTATACAGTTATCTTACTCAATAGTTGTTATATAATTTTGTCGCATCGTATTATATATGTAAACTAAGAAATAGATTTCTTGTTCCTTAGTACACTTAAAAGCATTTTTATGTAGATTTAATTATAGAGCTAGATTCAAAGATTTGCATTGACTAGTTTGAAGAAGCTCTAGAAGTACAATCGTTCTTCGATGTCTATTGGCGTGTTGATTTTTTTTAATCATAGTATTATAACCTAATGATGAAATTCAGATATATGATGAAATTCAGATATAGAACTTACATATAACTAATAAAATACTAGAGAAATATTTTTAAAACAAGATAATATAATACCTTAAAACTAACAATAGAAAGTCGTCTAGCTTCCAGGTGTAATAAACTTGAGAATCCTTCAGCACATATAAGTAAGAGATGTAGGGATAGAGGATTGCTTTGTCAAAGACCATAATGAGGAATAACATGACCACAAGATTTATCATTAATCATGAAAGAAAAGGAGACCGATTGAAGACATCACGTAATAAGTTGGACCCAAGAATCATCAAATCCCATTCGTAACTGAAATTTTTCCAAAAATTTTCATTCGACTCTATCATAAGCTGTTGACATATCTAGTTTCATTGCAGTATATCCTACTTTTCCAGATTTTCGAAGTTTTATGGATTGAATAATTTCAAAAGTTACTAAGACATTGTCAATGATTAATCTATTATGTAGGAAGACAGTTTAATTTTCTGAAATCATATTGGGCAAAATGATCTTGAATTATTGAACTATGACCTTGGTAACAATTTTATACAAGACATTACATAAACTTATTGGTCGATAATCTCCAATGGAAAGTGGAGATTTCATTTTCAGTATCAAAGTCATCATTGTGGAATTAATGGGAGATGGATCACCATTATTATTTAAGATAGATAAAATAGCTTGTGAAACCATTGGTCTGACAATAAATCAGTTTTGTTGGTTACCAAAACCCATATTTTTTAAAAAAATAAATTTATGATCACTTGTTAATTAAGAACTTTTAAAATTATTTTTTAACGATGAGTTCATAAAATTGAATAAAATAAAATTTACTTAAATTAACAAGAAATCATCATTAAATATTATATCTCTTTTTTCTCCTGGTATATCTTCATACATGTATTCTACTACTATAATACATCATTTTTGAAGTTAGATATACTAAATTTATAAATGATTCTACTACGGCTAAAAAGATATCTACTAAATTTCAAAACCCAATTTGCAAAATATATTTTCTATTTTTATAAAAATTTGATCAGATTTACCAATCTCATTTTTTAAAAATACTATAATTGATAAGATATTTATAAAAAAAAAAAAATCAAGATTGCAAATTAGTATAGTCGAAAATATAGTAAGTAAACAATTTGATGTCCAAGATAAAAAAATACATGTATTATCTAATGGTTCCCGCTAATAGCAGTAAGAAAAAAAGATAAAAGTACGGCAAAAAGGAAACTAATTAAACCTCTTAAGAAATAAATGGACATTGATCTGTTTTTAAAAAAAAAAAAAACATTGTTATAAATTAGTAAATTGCGTTAAGTATAAATTTAAGAAAGTTTGACATACCTAATTTGTCTTCTTCTTTTTGTCAATTAAAAAAGAAAAATAAAAGAAAAGAAAAAAACAAAACTATGCCAATTCTTGATTTGATTGCTCACTTCCCAAACCCGTGAATAAATCGGGTATCAAGAAAACAAAAATAATAATAATAAATAACGAGAATCTACATTCTTAAAGAAAGAAAGGGTATTTATGTAGTTTTACTTAGGCGTGTAAAAGGGCCAGTGTAGTAGTAAAGGGAGGCCCGTAGGCAGGGGTTTGGTGTGATGATGTTTGGGCCTTTGGGTAAAATAGGGCCAGCGTACTCTTTCTAGGGTTTGGAGGATTGAAAAGTCTCCATATTTGGTTTTAGGATAGCAAAATTCTAAAAGAAAATACCCTAATTTCGCATTCTCATCTTTTGAATTAACACAATATTTGCATCTATCTCTCTCTTTCTCTAGCGGCCGTCGTGGACGATGGCTGGCAAGGGCAGCAGCGGAGTTGGCGTTGGAAGAGTCACTCGTCGCAACTTGTTGGGTCTTCCTCGTCATCAACTCATTGCTCAGGAAAAACAACAACAACTGCAACAACAACGACAACAATATCAACATCAACATCAACATCAACATCAACAACAACGCCGTCTTACCAGATCCCCATCTCCACTACCACTACCACTACCGCCACCACCACCACCACCGCCAGGTCTTCTTTCTTTTCTTTTCATATAACAAATTAAGATTGATTTTTTTTTTTTTTTTTTGCTGCTGTGTAATTATTATCCTTCAATTTCTTTGCATTTTATTTTATATTTTTGGTTTTAGAACATTGGGATTTTTTTTTTTTTTTTAATTTTTGGGTTCTTGATTTTTGACCTCTTTGTAGCTTATTCCAGGTTTAATGTATTGTTTTGAAAATACTATGCCTTTTTTTCTTTTTTAATGAAAACCAAAATCACCAAATATTGGTACTTTTCAATTTCAAGAGTTGGGACAGTCTGTTATTGACTCCAACCAAAATATCAAATATTGAATATCAGTTTAAGCCCTTTTTCTTTTGTATATTTATACATATATTTTGTAAAATCTAAAAAATTTAATTATGATGTTTGGATTGTGTGGAGATATCTTGAACTAAGAAACGACAATTAGATCAATGAATACCAAAGAATTTACAACATTATGATGTCCAAAATACCCCTCTTTTTTTATATGCCATATCACTCCTACTTTTTTTCCCCTCATCCTCTTGTTTCCTTCTGGCTCTTATTTTCCCACCGAACCCTTCACTTTCATAACTGTTTTTACTTAGTGAACAGCCTAAACCCATCTGAAAATTAAGTAACTATTATGGTCGGTAATAAGGTAAATCAAAACCTACCTTTGTAAATGAAACTTCTAGTTACTGTGTAATTATGGTACAACTCAAAGCTCAAGTAATCCTTAAAATCCGTACCTATAAGCTTCTTATGTCTTGATCTTTTTTCAGTGGGAAAAAAATGTTGTTTTTATTGCATGAGTTTTGGCTAAATACCACCCTATGTACCCTCAGTTTTACCAATTGTACAAGAAGCATACCGTCTCACATTTCTTTGACTTTTGTAACCCCTCCTCTCTCTCTCTCTCTGCAGAAAATACAAGAAGTTCCCATACTAAGCTGTTTTAAAATAACATTTAGGGGTGTTTGGTTATAGATTTACTGTCTAATTTCAGCACTACTTAATTTACCAAATAGTTAATTAAGGGGTATGAGAGCATTTCACATCATTAACTTGACCAAATGCATCATATACTTTTTGTGTGGTTTGCAAAGCTGAGGAATATTTTATTTTTAATATTGTCATCCTGCTGAACCTTACAATCATTGAGAGGTAGGAAACTCTGGCATTTTGCCAGGTAGGTCCCCATGAGGATTCGAGCCCAAACCTCATGGGAGCAATAAACCACGTTACGAATATGGTGTTTTCCCATTTTCAGTGCCACTCTTAAAACACACGATTCATGACAAGATGATTAACAACCAAGTGGCTGTTTGGTCATTTACCAAGTGACTTGACCTTTTTTTTTTTTTAAAGGAAAAGTGACTTGATTTTATTGGTTGCAAAAGATTGATTTTCTTGCTTTTATTATGTTATTATTATTATTTTGAAAAAATGTTGCTATGCAGATACTGCAGATTCTCTTAATGTCTTTGTGAATTACGACGGGCGGTGGGATGATGAGGGTTGCTATGTTGACTTCAAGATGACGGGGATATTGGTTTCGATGAACACTACCTATCATGGACTACTGGAACTCTTATTCAAAGAACTGAAAATGAAGCCTTCGGAACACACCATCACTGTCCAATACCAAGTGATTAAAGGTTCTCCACCCATTACTATAGTGAGTGATAGCGGTGTCTTGTTCTACTTGGAATTGAAAAAGAAGGATCCCGTGCTTACTGGCTTCCCGTTGTGCATCGTCGTTGAGAATAAACCGATGGCTACCATGATCGAAAGATTGGTAGAAAAAAATAACCATCCATTGCCAATAAATTATGTTCAAACGAGTGAACAACTTAATGAGACAATATACAGAGACGAACAAGATCAATCAAATCATTTGAACATGTTGCCCAGTGCAACAAACAGTGATAATTGGCAAGTTCAGAGTGGACAAGACAGGGAAGACGGTTATGGCGAGCTACAACCCTACAAGAAGAGGCAAAGGCGTTACGCTGTCAGTGAAAATGAATTGGCGCACACAGTCATATCAGAGTATCAGTATACAGAGATTGCGGTGAAACAGCTGTATAAAAACAAGGACGTATTGAAGAAGGTGGTTAGTCTTTTTGCAATCAGAAACAAGTTTCAGTTTAGAGTAAGGAGATCAGACAAGAGGTTTTTTATGGCCACTTGCATGGACAAAAATTGCAAGTGGTTACTCCGGGCGTCAAAGTTTTTGAGAACTGACTTGTTTATTGTGAGAAAATATGTACCGACGCATACATGCCCTTTGGATAGAATCGAAGGAGATCATCGTCAAGCTAGTAGTCAAGTAATTGGTGAATGCATCAAGTCCAAATGCTTGTTGTTAGGAGAAAAAACTTATACACCACAGGACATTATAAGAGATATGAAGGATGAATATGGTGTGTCAATTAGTTACGAAAAAGCCTGGAGAGCTCGAGAATGTGCCTTGGACATGATAAGGGGAACCCCAGAAGAATCCTATGAAAATGTTCTCTCTTACCTGTATATGTTGAAGAACAAGAATCCTGGGTCGGTGACTCACCTTGGGACTGACGGTAGTAATCGTTTCCAGTATTTGTTCATGGCCTTGGGAGCATCAATTCGTGGATGGCCACATTGTCGACCTGTTATTGTGGTTCATGAAACATTTCTAAAGGCTAAGCAAAATCGGACCTTGTTTACAGCATGTGCTAAAGATGCCAACGATAAAATCTTCCCGTTAGCTTTTGGTATTAGTGATTTTGATAATGACACATCGTGGGACTGGTTTTTCACAAAGTTAAAAGAGGCATATGGAGACCGTGATGGATTGTGTATCATATCCGACCAACAGAGTAACATCTCTGAGGCAGTTCAGAAAGTTTATCCTAGCGCAACACATGGATTCTGCATGAATCATCTTCTTAATAATCTAAAGATTAAGTTCAAATCTTGTGCTAGAGAAATCATTCCTGCTTTCATTGCTGCTGCTAGATCATATGGCAAAGAGGACTTCGAGTACTACATGAAACAACTTGACAATGTTGATGTGGGTATTCGCGCTTACCTAGCTGAAGCAGGGAATGAGAAGTGGTCACGTGCATTTTTCAGTGCTGGGAGGTACTCAATGATGACTGCTAATATTGCTGAGTCACTGAATATTGATGATGCTAAGACTAGAGAGATGCCTGTGGCCACTTTGGTCGAGTGGCTAACACGTTGGTTACACAAATGGTTTACGGAAAAGAGAAGTGAGGCTGAATCAACTGTCACGGTACTTGCAGCAGCTACAGAGAAGGTCTTACGCGATAATCAAGTCGCATCCTTGCCTTTATCGGTATGCCTTCTCACTTACATATTCCTTTTAGGTTACCAAGTAATCACTAGGTGTGTGACATAAATCAGTTTGATTAATTTCGTGATGCAGGTTGTGCCAATAGATTCGAACATATCAAGAGTATTTGATGGTGATAATCTGTTCATTGTGAATCTGCAAGACAAAACATGCTCATGTCGTCGATTTGACTTAGACCAAATTCCATGTCGACATGCCTTGGCCGTGATATCAAAAAAGAGGTTGAGTGCTTATGCATTTTGCTCGCACTACTATAAGAAGGAAGAATTACTTGCGTCGTATCAAGAAACAATTTGTCCTCTTGGGAACCCAAGAAGTTGGAGTATTCCCGATGAGGTTAAGGCGATTGAAGTTTTACCTCCAGCTTCAGCAGGCAAGTCTGCTGGACCAGGTAGACCAAAAAGGAAGAGCATGTCTGTTGCTGGGGAAGAAATCTTTCAAATTAGGTGTGGAAGGTGCGGAGAGTGTGGCCATAACCGAAAGACATGCAAAAATTCTCCGGCTCCACGAGCGTCACGTGCAAAATTGAAAGGGAAATCAGGAGACAACACATCTATTTGCGCTGCCGATGATGGGAAATCAGAGGAAAACACATCTGTTTGCATTGCCGATGCAGGGAAACCAGGAGAAAACACATCTGTTTGCGTTGCCGATGCAGGGAAATCAGGAAAATCAGGAGAAAACACGTCTGTTTGCGTTGCCGATGCAGGGAAATCAGGAGAAAACACATCTGTTTGCCTTGCCGATGCAGGGAAACCAGGAGACAACACATCTATTTGCATGGCCGATGCAGGGAAATCAGGAGACAACACATCTGTTTGCATTGCCAATGAAGGGAAATCCGGAGACAACACATCTATCTGCATTGCCGATGAAGGGAAATCAGGAGACAACACATCTGTTTGCACTGCCGAAGGATTACCATCTGCTTAACAAAATTAACTAGTATTCATCGTTGTATTACCTAGAAGGATTGTCATTGCCATGGTCTGTTTTGCTTGTATAGTTTCTCTTGAAATTCTAATTGTCGGAAGGATTGTTTTCGTAGGCTGTTGATCTGTGTTTAATTAAGAATCGTAGGGTTTTAAGAATCAAACTATTAATGTCTGTTGTTTAACTATCTTAGAAGAACCAGTTAATGTTGGGCTTTTGATTCTTGTTTCTAGGTCATTTTACGCCTCTTTTGTTTGGTTGGTGTGACTTTCCTTTCCTTTATTCGATGTGGCTTTTTTTTAATTGTGCGAGTTTTTTGTTCTCTCTTCTGTTGTGTTTTTATCTGTGCTTCATTTTGGATCTCTTGTATAGAGCTCTCTCTTGTTTGCCTGGAATGTAGTTTGGTTTTACAGGATGATGCTGATGTTTTATGGTGTTCGGATTAGTATTTTGCCATTTAGTTTTCTTCTTTTAGAGTAGCAGCAGCACTTCGGGCTGATTCGAAAGAAGATAGAGGTGGTGACATTTCAGAACACAGGATCCGAATTTGAGCTTGTACTGATTTGTATCTTTCTTTTAGTTTGAATGTCACCGTTCTAGAGTTTTGTTGATTGTGCTTCGAAATTTTGTATAAAAGTAACTAGGAATTTTTCTTTTTAGGGGACTAAAATATGATTTAAGATTTGGATTGGGACAATAGTATGTTTTTATTAGAAATTAGCAATTTAAATAAGTAACAAAAACACGAGGCATATTTTAGATCAAGAGATTAGAAGGAGAGAGAAATTCCATTGATAGTCCCTTGCATTACTCGCAAAATATTCAATGGAACCAACAAAATGACGAACCCAAATTACTAATAAAGAGACAAGAAGTTGAGAAACTAACAACTTGTTGCAAAGCCCAAAACATAAACTAGTTAAGAGTTAAAAGCTCAAAAATTTTGAGCTTGAGAGTCTGAAAGTGGATTTGGAAATTGGATTTGGCAAAAAGACATTTGCATTCGGCCACCTTAAGCTCTTTCCATTTGTTCTCCAAATTCTTCCTCTGTGATTCCTCCAACCAATCTACATTCAAGCCGTGTTCGACCAAATAATCGTTAAGTGTTCCGGGCAGCAAAATCATATCTTCATCTGTCACTGCTTGTCTTCTCCCAATTGAGGAGCAGTTTTGTGGGAGAGCAGCATCACCACCACCACCACCACCACCACACATTGTTGCACCTTCTTTACCACCACTTGAGTTGGCCCTCTGCCGCTTGGCGCCAGTAGAGGTTGATGCCTTTGCTTTGGTACCTTGTATCGATGGAGTTGGCACCATATTGTATTCAAAATAATAATAATAATAATAATAATAATAATAACAATAATAAAAGAATAAGTCTAGCTCTCTTTGTCTATTTGCCTTCAATCATGTACTACATATATATATATATATATACGCATACATACATGCGTGTAAATTAAGTCTCTTCAAATGGCTCAAATTTTTGGAGGGAAATCAAAAATGGCAGAAAAATGACAGTGGAGGTATTCGAGAAAATTTGCGGCGGCTGCAACATTAGTGATTTTGTTTTCCGATTCCAGCTCTCTCTCCATAATAAATGTGATAAAGAACTTAATTGAATTAATTAGTTCATAACCAAATTTCGGTATTCGAATCTGTCTAGCTTTTTTTTTTTTTTTCCTTTTCTTTTCAGATGTGGAATTTGACAAGTTATAAATGGGATTTTTTGCGTAAAAGTAGATTTCGTTTTTACTTCCCAAAATAAAAGTACATATCATTTTCCTTTTCTTTTTCAAAAAAAGAAACTTAAAGGTTGAATTAGAATCTATAAATTAAAACAAGATCAATGGGAAAATCAAATGACTTCTTTTCAATACCGGTGATTGTGGACTTTTGCGCTTCTCTACATTAAGCCCCTTTTTTATTTCTCAAAATTTTAAATGCATTTATAATTTTTAACTACATGCACGCATAGAATAGGAGGCAATTAAGGTAGTCGCCCCATAATTAGACATATAAATTAACCATTTAACTCTTTCTTCTATACATATTTAATGAAATTTATTCTTTAAGAAATCTACGGGTTTTTTTTTTTTTTTTCCATAAACCAGACATCTAAGTTCTTGTATATATATATATATATATACTCTCAACATAATATGCCAACTAAGACTAGTTCAGTTTTGGTTCAAAATTTGAAAGATGCGTGTGTGAATTTGTGAGAATCATAGATAAATTTATAGTAAATGATGGTTGCCTCACATTTAAAAAAAAAATAAAAAAAAAATACTCTCAACATAAGATATTCTCAATAGTTAAAATTGTAAATTTTGATACCCTTAGTCTTGATATGCCTAAATAGGCCTGAATGGAATTATGGAAGTATCCAAAAATATTATAATTTCCCTTACACTCGTTCTTTTCCAAAAGAAACATTGACAAAGCAATTATGTGTTATTGTTTTTTTTTTCTTCTAACAAAACTAATTATATACAGTCTTACGAAATTTATTCTTCTAATTTATTTCCTTGATGTTGGTTTAACTTTAGACTTTAGCCAAGAAAAAAATTAATAAAAATAATAATAAAATGAAAAGAATAAAAAGAAAATAATAAACTATTAATTACTCAATATTTACAATTTTTAGACCATCTCCATGCATTTATGCTAAAAAAGAGGTGTCAATTCTAAAATTAACATGACATGTTATATTTAACATGCATTTTTTACTTTTGTTTGAACGCTATCATGCTAAAATAATTATTAGTTTTTATCTCAGTCATCAATCATTATTTTATTATCCAACAACTCTTCACCTACTCATTTCATGGCAATATTATAAATTAACGTTCATACTAAATTTTAGCATATTCTATTCTTTTTGTTATATTTGAAATGAAGAATAAAACAATATTAAAATTTATATTAAATTTAGAATGCTATTAGAGATCAATTTTTGGCTCAAATACTAGAATATAATATTGACATATGATATAGTATACCCATTAGAGATGCTATTATAAATAATTCTGACTTCATAAGTACTTTTTCTATTTCCGCAAAAATTAAGCATAACAAGTGACAAATTCATAACAGTTTTTAACGTAGTTATAACTACATATTATTCTTCTTAATTTATTCTATTCCTTTTTTTTGGGCTAATTTGGTGTGATCAATTTAGCATGCCAAACTTGTCACGTAGTAATGTGTTGTATATTCATAAGGAATTTTACTTAGATAGCGGCTAAAAGGTGTGAGAATACCCATATTATCATGATATAGTATTAAGTAGAACGTGAGATATTTTTTTCTTTAAAAAAAATATGAGATATTTAGCGGAGGCCACATCAAGTAGCAAGAGGCTGAAAAATGAACAGAAGAATAGTCCTAGCATTTCCGTACTAAGTTTAAACAAAAGTATCATATACTACTATTTTTTTTCTTTTTATTTACTCAAATCCTCCTTGCCAAGGGATATTATTAAAAAAGATAATGAAGATTACAAAAAATTACAAATATAAAAAAATTCTAGTATAAAAGGAGCAAAAACCTCCTACACGTGAGAGGAATTTTTTTTTTTTTTAATCAGAAGATTTATAGGAGATCTAATTTTGATTAAAATGAATTTATAAGGTGCTTGTTAGCACATAAGAATGTATCCATGCACTCTAATTTTTCAAGGATATATATATATATATAAAAGCACAATCTGCCAAAAAAGATGCTCACTTTACGATTTGCATCTAGAAAATAAAAAGGGCACAGTCTTTCCAAAAAGGGGGGGAGAGGGGGAAGCATTCTATCCTTGAATCAATTGGTATGCTTTTCTCCTATTGAAAATCTGCTATATAATATAGAGTTTTGAACTTCTTTCATAATTTTTTTTTACCCTTTAATGCAGAGTATTAAGAAGTCCGAATGTCCAGAAGGGCTAGAACCTGCAAGTAGGAAAAAACTGTAGGTATGATTTTTTTTTTTTTTCTGTTTACTTTTCAAATTTTAAGATTTGTTTCTTCTTGATTCTGGGGTTTTTTTTTCGTATGTTTTTTTGGGTAATGTCGTATAAAATATTGTAATCTTTACATTTTTTGGGTTTGAAATCTAAAATGGGTGTGAAATTTGTTTGCTATGAATTTTCAAATTTGGGTTCTTTTAATGAGAGAACCTATAAAACAAGAAACTAGGTGCAAGAGAAAACCGCCGAAACGAA
>JXTB01000102.1:919266-930269 GCA_002914805.1 Parasponia andersonii | reverse complement strand
TTTTCTCAGGTCATTGGCAAGCGACGTGATCCCTGCAGTACGATCTTTATGAGGTCTGCTGGCAAGTTTTTGGTTGCGCAGCTCTTTCCTCTTCGTACATTTTCTAGGGTTATCGGCAAGTGATGTGATCCCCGCAATACGATCTTTATGAGGTCTGCCGATAAGTTTTTGGTTGCGCAGCTCTTTCCTCTTCATACGTTTTCTCGGGTCATCAGTAAGCACCGTGATCCTCGTAGTACAATCTTGATGAGGTATGCTGGCAAGTTTTTGGTTGTGCAGCTCTTTCCTCTTCGTACATTTTCTCAGGTCATCGGTAAGCGCTGTGTTCCCCGCAGTAGGATCTTTATGAGGTCTGCTAGCAAGTTTTTGGTTCCACAGCTCTTTCCTCTTCGTACGTTTTCTCGGGTCGTCGACAAGCGACGTGATCCCCGCAGTACGATTTTTTGTGCGAATGGCCCGTGGGGTCTAGCACTGTGGGCAGATCCTTTTACATAGCAATCCAAAGCATAAATCCGTGGAGCAAAACCCTCACCTGTTTTGGAATTAAGCTGTTTAATAATACAAGCATTCACATGTATCTTACAATATTTACATGCATCTCACACATAATACTTCTTCAGGTGTTGGGCATTCCACGTGTTTGGCAGGCTCTTCCCGGTCTTGAGTCCTTTCAGGACATATGCACCATTGTCAAGTGCCTTGATTATCTCGTAAGATCCAACCCAGTTGGAGTCTAGCTTCAAGGAATCCCCTGTTCTGACCTTCAAGACCCAATTGCTGGCATTAAATCGATGAGCACTAACTTTTTTTGCATAGTAGGACCTGGCCTGCTGATGGTACGAGGCCAGGTGGACCAGGGCCATGTCCCTTGTTTCTTCTAGGAGGTCTGTGTTACAGCTTAGCTGCTGCTCGTTCAGTGAGGCATCTCTCACCACTTCGGAGCGAAGGGTCGGTAGGCCAATCTCTGTCGGGATCACAGCTTCCGACCTGTAGACCATGGCGAATGGTATTCTTCCCATTGACCTCCACTCCATGGTTCGATGTGCCCACAAGACGGCCGGTAGCTCTTCTAACCACCCCCCTTTGGCCTCCTGCAAATTCTTTTTTGTATTGTTGAATATGGCCTTGTTTGTTGCTTCTGCTTGGCTATTCCTCTAAGGGTAATTTACGGATGAGAAGTTGAGTCTTATATCGTACAACTCACACAGCTCCTTTAGCTTCGCGTTCTGGAACTGTGTGCCATGATCGGCGTGTATCTCTCTCGGGATCCTGTAGCGGTAGATTATATTTTTCCAAAAAAAGTTAATCGTGTCCGCCTTGTTTTACGGTTACATAGGCTTCAGCTTCTACCCATTTGGTGAAATAATCAGTGACCAACAGGATAAAACTTTTTTCCTTTGGACTTCTGGGGAGTTCTCCGGCGATGTCCAGGCCCTATTTAGCGAAAGGCCAAGGAGTTATATTCGAATGGAGTTCCTCTGCCGGTTTGTGCTTCACAGGGGCGAACCTCTGGCACTTGTCACATTTCTTGACAAACTGGGCTGCCTCGATCATCATGTATGGCCAGAATTATCTGGCAGTCAAGGCCTTGTGGGCGAGGCTGCGCCTGCCAGAGTGGTTGCCACATGCTCTTTCGTGGATTTCCTCCATCAATTTCTGCTCCTCAACGGGGCCTATGCATCTCAGCATTGGTCCCATCATTGATCTCTTATACAGTCGGTCTGCCACCATAGAATACTGGGTAGCCTTTAATCTGATCGACCTCGCTTTTTTGGGGGTCTATAAGCAGGTTCTCCGACACCAGATATTGGGTGATGTGTCTTATCCAGCCCTCATCATCGGAGTCAGCTGCAAATATATGGCGCGCGGGGGCTTCTAAGGGGTCTTTCGCATTTTCGCCCTCTAGCAGAATCTCTGTATGCTCGGTTGCTCCTCCTATCGACATGCTTTTAGCTAATTCATCAGCCTTTTGTTTCATCTCCCTAGGTATTTGTCTGATATCGAACCTGCTGAAATGAGCTTTCGCCCCCATTATTCGGGAGAAGTACCTATGCAACCTTGGCTCTTTTACTTCGAAGTCTCCCCTGACCTGACCCACGATTAGCTGTGAGTCAGTTTTTACCACGATGTCCTCCACTCTGAAGTGCAGGGCCAATTCAAGGCCTTGCAACAGTGCCTCGTACTCTACCTTATTGTTCATCGCCTGGAAATCGAGCCTCAAAGCTTTCTCTACCCTGAGTCCTGCTAGGGTCTGGAAGACTATCCCGATACCTGACCTCGAGATGTTCATGGATCTGTCGGTGTAGAGGGTCCAAGCTGAAGGGGTGTGAGGTGGGGACGTTTGAAGCGGGTCATGCGGCTCACCGAAGGACAGGATTTCCACCAAGAAGTCCGCCATGACTTGCCCTTTCTTCGCCATTTGAGGCCGATATTCGATGTCGTATATCCCCAGCTCGATGGCCCACTTGGTTAGTTGTCCCGACAAGTCCGGCTTGGCCAAGATTTGCCGGATGGGGAAATTCGTATACACCGTTACCGGGTGTGCCTTGAAATATTGCCTGAGTCTCTTCTTAGCGTTAACGAAAGCTAGGACCAGTCTCTCTGCCATACTATATCGTGTTTCAGCATCAAGGAGTATGCGGTTTGTGTAAAACACAGGCTTCTGCTTGCTGTCTTCCTCGATGAATAGCACGGCACTAATCGCTACTTCAGACACTGCCAAATACGCATACATGTGCTGCCCTTCTGCTGGGGAAGCTAGGATAGGCGCATGACTTAAATACAGCTTGAGCTCTGTCAGTGCCTTGTCCTGCTCCTCCCCCCAGACGACCATGGGGCTGCTCTTTATGCACTGGAAGAAGGGCTTACATCGGTCGGATATCTTGGAGACAAAATGGTTGAGGGGGGCTATCTTCCCGATCAAGTGCTGGACCTCCCGAACGGTCGAGGGTCTTTTCTCGTCTATGATAGAGGACAACTAGGTCGGGTTGGCCTCGATGCCCCTTCTGCTCACGATGTGTCCCAGGAACTGGCCGAAAGACACCCCAAACGTGCACTTCTTAGGGTTCAGACGCATCCGATATCGCTTCAGGATTTGAAAACATTCATTCAAGTATCCCAGATGGTCCGAGGCCTCCTTGATTTTTACGACCATGTCGTCCATGTAGTCTTCCATCATCTTCCTGAGCAGCCCAGTGAACATTTTGTTTATGAGCCTTTGGTAGGTCACCTGCGTTCTTCAAGCCGAAAGGCATGCGCCTATAACAGTACAGACCTCGCTCTATGATGAACGCCGTGTGGATCTGGTCTTCCTCGTATAGAGGAATCTTGTTGTATCCAGAGTAGGCATCCAAGAAGCTCATCCTGTCAAAGCCAGCCGTAGCGTTGACCATTTGGTCGATCCTTAGTAGGGAGAAGCTGTCCTTTGGGTAGGCTTTATTCAGGTTGGTGAAGTTTATGCAAGTGTGGTCATCGTCATTTTTCTTCTTCACCATTACTCGGTTGGAAACCTAGCACGGGTATACACATTCCATGATCAGGCCATTCTCCAGTAGCATTTCTACCTCCTTATTGATCGCTATGTTTTTCTTCGACGCGAACCTTCGGGGCCTCTGTCTGACAGGATGGAAATTGGGGTCTACATTCAATCGGTGGTAGGCGTGTGTAGGGTCTATCCCGGGTATGTCATCCTGCCTAAGGAATCCCAACAGTTCGCTCTTTTCTTCCTCGGCAGCAAGGCCCCGATTAAGACTACCTTCTCCAGCTCTGCCTCTTTCAAAGGGATCGCCACCAGCTCCTCAATCATATATTCTGGCCCGTCGGACTCCTCTTCGATCTGCTTCATGTACGCTAGCAGGCAGTCCTTCGACTGCTATCTGTCCCCCGTCGAGGCGCTCGCATTCGCTTCGGGCCCTCCCAAGGCAATTGAAAAATATTTCTTCGCGGAGGCCTGGTCTCCTTTAATGTCTATCATGTAAGTGTCATCCTTTGATAGACATCTCAAGACCTGGTGGAGATCTATGCATGGCGTGGATCCACTCTCTCTCCATGATGACGTTGAAGGAAGACTGGCAGTCGATGATAATGAAATCCACGTCCAGGTATCTTTCTGCGGCACAGACCTTTAGAGTCACGATGCCTAAGGGGCTGACCCTAGCGCCGTTGAAGGCGAACAGCGGTCGATAGATCGGCCTGAACAAGTTTCGATCCAGGCCTATGCTATCGAATGTGCTAAGGAATAAGACATCGACGCTGCTTCCGCTATTAATTAGGACCCTCCCGACTAATGCGGAATCAATCTGCAGCTTAATCACTAAGGGGTCATCATGAGGCAGATGCATTGTGGTCAGGTCTTGCTGGGTGAAGGCAATGGAGGCGGCTGAGGCGTAGCTTTCTTCTGTCGTCATATGGTTTACGGAACGACCCATCTCCCTCAGGCACTTCACCTTATCCTCGGTCTTTTTTCGGCACTTTTCCTTATCCTCCTGACCCTGGGTCGGCTCTGGTTTGCCTATGATCGTTGGAACTATCCTCAGAGTTTGTTCTCCCGACCCGGAGGCTTGGGTCTGCTTCCTCTTCTCGGGTCTGACAGCATCTTCCATCGACTGGTTCCCGCCTGTCTTTACGTACTACTTCAACTTTCTAGCTTGGATTGCCATCATAACCTGCGCATAAAGGTTGCGACAGTTGACGGTATCATGCCCGTGATCTCTGTAAAATTTGTAGTACCTACTCCTATTTTTCATATGCTCAGGAACACCGAACTTGGGCGGGTCTTTGAAAATGTCTCTATCCTTGTTCTGGAGGTAGATCACCTCGATCGGCGTGTTGAGCTCATATTTTGACAGAGGAACCTTAAACGTGTTCCTCCTCTTACTGCTCTCTTGACTGCCTCGAGCTGGGGCTTCCTGCTTCGGAGATGGCCCCTGGGGTGACGCAAGCCTCTTCATTCCTTGCGAGACCGAGGTTTGTGCCGGTGCTGTTGTTATCACCGCGGAGGCCTTGGGTGCTTTTTAGTGGCTTTCCAGTATCCTAAATACCCCCTTCGACTTTTCCTGGACATCTGCCATGTCGTACGGCAAATTCAATAGTAGATGGTCCGACAGCATCGACCCTAGCTGTAGGCCCCTAACGAACGAGCTCGCGGATTGCATCGAGTCGGCATTGTACACCAAGGACATTACCTCCAGGAAACATGACAAGTATTCTCTTGGGGACTCGCTCGTAGATTGCTCCAACCAGTCGAGGTCTCGTATGGTTTTTTGCTGCCACCAGGCACCCACGTACTGCTTTAAGAATAGTTTGCAAAAGTCTTCAAATCCGTTTATGGACTTCTCCGGGAGTTGTATGAACCACAGCAATACCAGCCCCACCAGGGTGGTGGAGAAGACTTTGCAAGTCACAGCCTCGTCCCTGGTCTCCAAAGCCATCTTCTGTTGGAAGTGGTATATGTGATCAAGGGGGTCAGTCTTTCCCTCAAATGGTCTGAAGTTTGGGGTTGTGAAGTCTTTCGGCTTGGGTTCTAACTGGATCCAATCGGCGAAGGCTGTCCGATTGATTCCTCGCATGGTCTGCTCTGCCAGATCATCGGGGGTCTGGCTATGATGGGCTCCGAGCCTCTTACTTAGCTCAGCCATCATCTCTTATTTTCAGTTGGGAAGTGCACCTACTGGGCCTTCTTGGTGCCTTCTGTCTAATGCTGCTCTGGCCTGGAAAGGCCTTATCTGGCTCTGCCGCTCCCCCTGCATCCGCGATCTGGATAGGGCGGGGACTTTTATCGGTGGCTAGCCCTTGGATTCTTGTTGGACCTCTTCGTCAACGTCCTCCCTTCGCCTGCTCCTGGCTTCGCTTGCCAACAGCTCTTCGAGGTGGGCATTATCTTTGTGCACCTCCGCGACTTCATCTTTTAAACCCAAGACAGCCTCGTGGGCCATCTCTGCCTTTCAGTTTGTTTCTGCTAGGGCGGCAAGGATTTGGCCTAACTTTTGCTCCAGACCTGGTCGTGCTTCCCGGGAGTTCCCTTCGGTGTCAGGACGTGTGCTCCTGGTTGTCATTCTTGAGGGTATCATTCGACGTTTTATGGCCTTTTGTTCGGGGAGAGCGCGATCGTGGGGCTCCTGTTTCTTCTCTCGTGCTCAACTGGTTCCTACAGACAGCGCCAAACTGTTGGTGCTGTTCTTACCAGCCATCCACGTGTCTCTGAACTTCTGACAAGGTATCCACCAACTGTCCACGTATCCTTGCTATCCCAGAATGTCTTTAGCTTCGGGTTGAGATAGAGAGGCGAGGGTGACCATCTGCAAAGACTCTCCGATGCTTAAGTCAGTGATTTATCCCTGAGATTGAACAGCAAGGGTTTAGTTTTTCTCTGTAAACATTTCTTGTATATTGTATTGTCTCTTGTATATCTCTTTAGAGAGGAAACAAGGCTTATATATATATAATCCTAGAACTGGGAAATTTATGGCTCTAAATCCTAGGATCGAGTACCTTTTTCTATCATGACTTACTCCAAAAATCACGGGTCGTGATTACCGTGACCTCCTTTACATCGTCGCGGCTTGTTTTCTGCCGTCCCCTACGAGTCCAGTTTGTCGGGGGTGAGATTTTGACAAGCCGCCGCTCTGTTAGAACAACTTGCCTAATGCGCACACCTACCCAGGATCGCATTAAATGCTCTGTCTGGGTCTGGAGTGGTGAGCTACTTCCCAAGGTATTCTAGCAGAAGATCCTTGAGGCTTCTGCCCCCCAGCTGTCGAGGTAAGAATCGGACTGGGCCGAATCCATCCAGGGTCTGAGATAGGTTCGACCCTGGCCTCGGATAGCCCATGGGCCTATGCGGTACCACGCGCGACTCGCGTGACCTTTAATCAGTCACTTTGGACACGTGTAGGATGGTACGCCCCGCTTGTGACCTGTTCTGCCACTTAATCGTCTACGTGGTGTATGGTTTAGGAACGGGTCCCACAGACCGGGAAAAGAAAAATTATCGGTTCGACATGAAAATCAAACTTTTTGTCTTTATCTAAACGGCCCGACCGAACCAAGTGTTGATTTGGTTTGTTTTACTTACAGGTTTCAAAAGGTAAGTCAGGGGTTATTAGAGGCTACTATTCTTTTTATTTTTTTTAGTTAAAAGCATACTTCGCAAGGAATATTATTAAGAAAGGCAAAAGAATATTACAGAATTACAAACATCAAGAGAACCTGTAAAATGGTAGAACATCGGTATAAGAAAAATTTGTCAAGACAAAAATATTATCGTTTTAATGTAAACATGTTCTTTGATTTACAATTTTAAATTCTAATTTTGATCAAATATGTCAATACGTTGAGATTTGATAGTAACACACAAATATAAGATTTTAGTTATATTAGTAAAAATGATTGATTTGTTTTTTTTTTTTTTTTAAAAAAAAAAAAAGAGGTTAAACGTCATGTGCTAATTTTCGTTATTATTTTTCTTAACAATGACCCCAACTAGAATGATTATTTGTGTCCTAAATAGAAAAACTACTCCTACAATCATGGAAATGTTTAAAGTAATACGGTGATTTTTTTTTAAAAAAATGAAAAATTTCGGATTTTCAAATTTTTTGAAATATCCCATAATTATTTAGAAAATTATTATTTTTAAAATAAATTTAGAAAAATATCATTATTTACTAATTGATGAAATAGAAATCGTAAGGTAATTGTTCAAATTATTTGAGGTAATCGGACTAGTTACTTCGAGTAACTTGATTTGAGTACTTTTTGAAAATTCCAAATTTTAGAAAAATAGTATTTTGCTATATGATTTTAAAAGTGGTTTTTATCTAAATAAATCAGGAATTTTTCAAAAGTTCTACGGACTTTTTTTTTTTATTTTTTAGAATCTGGGCCTGGATTTTGGTAAAAAGTCCAAGTCCAAAAAAAAACATTAGTCCTGAAAAAAGAGAAAAGTACACCAGGTACGAACTTTTACAAAATATTTCCTTATATACGATCAGGCTTGTTTAACTTATTTCTATATAATATTTGTTAGATAAATGCCACTTTTTGAAATCCCCAAACGCACTGATGAGAAAACTTGGACGAGGACTAGAGGCTTCACTATTAGATTCTTTATAACAAGAAGGTGTTTTGTTGCCAAGGAGAGAAGAAAACATGTTTTGTTAAGTGTCTCACATTATCATCTCAAATCGTTGTGATCTAGAATAAAAAGAAGATGCTTTTAACTCTTCTTTAAAGATATATTTAACTTCGTGCCTACCCACTTCATCATTTAAGAGCTAGAAAATAGAAAAGAAAATAGAAGGTTATAAGAGCTAAAGAATAGAAAAGAAAATATAAAGTTGAAAGTTTGATCATTGTTTATAAAAAAAAATAAAAAAAAAAGCATATATTAAGAGATAAACACAAGATTCTTATCTTCCAAGATTTATTATCTAAATTTAATTTATAATATATAATGATTCTGTTGGATATTTGTTTGTTTATTGGCTATGAAAAATATGTTTTCATGTAAAAGATCTTATATTAATTTTTACTAATTTTTTCGCATTCGTTTTTACTAATTTTTTCGCTGTGCATGTGATGAGATTATATAATTTCCAATGAATCTATGTATATATCATATTTTTATCGATTACAAGAATATCAGAATTTTCAATATTATTGAATGAAGCACATAAAAATAGTAATCAAACTATTATATCTCAATATAATTGCAAATAATTAAAAAGAAAGAGTTAAAGAAATTACAAAGACTATTTTTATGAAGTTTGTGTAGGTTTGACAATTTACGTACGTTGTCGGCTGTAGCACCACTAGTTTCGAGCATCCACTATCGAGTGGAGTTCGAAACTCCACGTTCTCACTTTAGGCCCTAGCCGAATAGGGTGGATTGTGGTTAACTCTGGGCTAAGGATGATGGGAGGGATTAGGCCAGGCCCACTACCATTCCACTTGTGGTAAACTGACCTTAGCCTGGGGCTTCAATACACAATTGATCTCTTTTTTTCTTGAGAAAAAAAATAAGTGGAAGGTTTTTTTTTTTTTTTTTTTTTTGATAAGTGTAAGGTTGAGTCTGGGCACTTTTAAAATTGAATGGTACCAAAGAATATATTTTTTTATAATATATTTTTTTTTTCAACTACGCCCCGCATGTCCTCACTTAACCTTTTTAAATTCTTTTGTCTATATAAATTAATTTGTGTTTGCTAATAAATCCCCAGTTAATATATGGGTTACTTGTTACTTTTTTTTTTTCCCTCCCTCAAAATACTATTAATAATTGGGTTTCTTTCTTCTCTTGGACTTCATTTCTTTCTTCTCTTTCATTTAATTTCTTTATAATTTTATGATTACTAATTTTTATATAATACAAAATACCCTACAACCCCCTCATTTTTGTGAGTATAGTCTTTCATCGTCTCACATTTAAAATTTCACCCACCTACCCCAATTTTTATACATGTCGTGTTAGTTTTGCAATATTTTTTGCAAATATTGTGCCGCTTTACACTAATTAGTAGATAATGTTAAAAAAAATTCACTTTGCCCACTAAATATTTAGACCTACTAAATAAGATGGAATAAAGGAGATAAAATCACTATATATATTTCAAATTTGCATAGAAATTTGGAAAAAATATATAGTTAACATTGAGAACGATGTGTAATTTTTTAATAATCTTATTTGTGTAAAATTTCACTTAGTTCAAATGAGTGTTATTTTCATTGAAAAAACCACAAGCTTCTTACATCCATACTTATAGAGCTTTCAGTGGGGGCAAATGTTAGGGTTTATACCCTAAAAGTATTTATATTTTGGATATTTGTTGAATTAATAAAATAACATTTTTCTATTTGAATTTATGCATAATTAGTATGTCTTTGAATATCAGAAAATCTCCAATTTATTTATATGACCATAAATTTAGTATATAAGTGTTATATACATGATGATTAAATTTATGGATAATAAACTAAATATAATTCGTAATAATTAATTAAAGTATGAAATCTTTAATTAAATATTATTAGTACGGTCCATTAACATTGAAAATATAATAGTATTATCTACACTATTGATGTGTTGACATCATAATAAAGACACTTTATACAATTCGATTATATATGACTAGACCTAACATGATTTAAATATCACATAAGTTCCGTAAACTGTTGAGAGTTCAAATAATATCACTAGATAAATATATGTAGATCAATCTTAATATTGAGTAGTTATAGACTCCTATTTATAATATTTTGTTCTTTAACATACTTGTTAAAGATTTGTTTTTTAAACAGATCGAAATACTTGTATCTTAGGAGCATGATGAGATGAGTAGCTAGGAATGTAACTTATAGATATGGAATTCATTCCTTCCATTAAGAAGCTAGAAAGATGATTCCTTTATGTATTTGATTCAGGACTTGAACAGTTTGGGTACTCAATTTATAATAGATTTATAAATTATTTCTTTATTGGAGAATCAATAGTACACAAGGATAAGATGTAATTAGAAAGGTAAACGGAATATAATCTAGCTTTAATTATGAATTGTCTATGGAGGATTGAACTACATGTAATGATTAAATTGATGGATTGCTCGTTGTTTTCTGAGTAAATTAATTCTGTAATTTCAAGAGTGCAATTCCAGATTTTTAGTGGAGTAATATTAGAATTAATAATTATAAAAATTAATTAAAGAGTTTAATTAATTGCCATTATTTATTGGAGCTTGAATTATAGATTCATAGGTCCCCAATTCTAGCTCTTACAAACATTGTATTGGATATTTCATTATTTATGTTACTGCACACTTTGTCTAGATAAATAGTTTATCTATATATAATTAATAATTGTTATTAATTAATTAATTTAAATTTATGGAGAGATAAGCTTTCTAATTTGTTTAAATTTTAAATTTAAAAATATCTAATTATTAGATAATTAGATAAATAGAAATGGAAAACTGACTGAAAATGAAACTCTTTTTCTAATTATCTACTAG
>JXTB01000102.1:895425-910695 GCA_002914805.1 Parasponia andersonii | reverse complement strand
ATATTATATATATATATATTAATTTGATTAATAATTTATTTATTAAATAGTTTAATAAATATATAATATATATAATGTGAAAATCCTAGCAGAAACATACTATGTATTATTTTATACAGAGACTCCATAAACTAGAGAGAAAAAGAAGAGAGTCTTCATATTCTCTATAGAACAAACTTTTGCAATCTCATGTATGGAGAATATTGCAAAGGTCTAAAGTATGAGTTTTAAGAAATTATACACAATGTCCATACGTTCATCCAGTTGTGCTTAAGGTTTAGATTGGAAAATTGTGGTTTAGAAGACAGAAAAACTAAGATTAGCTGACAAGCAATAATATATATTAGATTTATTCTCTTTGTATATTTCTATTTGCTATGAATTAATACTATGCACTCATATAGTCAATTATTTTGAAATTTTTTTTAATTTTGAAATTTTTTTTAATATTCCTGGACTAATCTTCCGCTGCGAAAATCATTTTAAAACTAACAACAAATTGTAAAAAAAAGGGGAAAACAACACTTTCTTTATGAAAATAGGATATATCAATACCACATTTGCCAAAAAAAAAAAAGTGTGTAGGCTAAATTTCAAATGTGAGGGGCTAAATGAATATTCTTAGCAAAAGTTAATGATTATGAGGTACTTTAATCTTTTATATATGAAAAAAAAATGTTTGTTCTCCAATATTTTTGCTTTAAGTAATTTTAAAAAGAAAAAAAGAGAAGTTAATAATTGAGGCATGCAAATTTGTGATTCTTGTTCAAATGCAACTAAATCTAGAAATTTGAATGAATAGAATTTGAAAGACAAAATTAATTATGTATAAGGACTAAATAGCCAACACATATTATATAACTCGGGACACTATTTACAATTACAAGCTAAACATTAGTAAACAATATCAATCATTATCCAATGGAAGATACTATAACACTTAATCAACACTAATTGTTTCGCATATTAAAACTACTATCAGGTACTTAAAAAAAAATTATTCATATTAAGGAAGCATATGAATAAGTTTCCATTTATCTCATATGAAGGAAGCATAATTAGATTATAGCTTAGCCTTTGCCTTAGGTGTAGTTTCCATTTATATCCGTTTCAGTTGGAATCTAAAGTAGCTCTCTTTAATAAAGTGAAGGCAACACGCTAACCCACAACTTCTTATTCAATTCCCACCCTTTAAAGCAACGAACCCCAACACTTTCTTTCTCATATCTCTTCTTATTTTCTCAACTACCATTTCCATTTTCTCCCTCAGAAAAATTTTCCGGGAAAATCTTTTCCTTTCTGAGTACTAGTAATGAGTATCAAAGTTTTCATGATCTCTTTACTCTTAACTTCCATTCTCTTCTTTTTTCTATACATCCCTACTACATTAACAATACCCTTTACCAGTTTTAGGCCTAATGTTAGAATGAGCCAGTATTTCAACTTGAACAAGTCCAACAACACTAGCCGGAAGCCATATCCAGTGAGCTTCGCCTACCTGATCTCGGCCACAAAAGGGGATATTGGGAGGCTAAAGCGGCTTCTCTACGCGCTGTATCATCCGGGTAACTCCTATTTGATTCACATGGATTATGGAGCACCGGAGGCTGAGCACAGAGACTTAGCTGAGTTTGTAAGCGGAGACCCTGTTTTCAGCCAAGTGGGTAATGTTTGGATAGTGAGAAAATCCAACTTGGTGACGTACAGAGGACCGACCATGCTTTCCACCACTCTTCACGCAATGGCGATTCTCTTGAGGGTTTCTAGATGGGATTGGTTCATCAATCTCAGTGCTTCTGACTACCCTTTGGTCTCTCAAGATGGTATGGTGAGTGCGCCTTTTCTATGTTCGATCATTTGCCCCAATGAAACAAAGTTTGTGATATATTGCTCTTCTCAATCCAATATATAAATGTGGTTGATTTCAGATCTGATCCATGCGTTTTCGGAGTTGCCTAGTAAAGATCTTAATTTCATACAGCACTCGAGCCGATTGGGTTGGAAACTGTAAACGCTTCTTTCTATGCCAACATTTTGTTTTGATTAATTTTGTGACTTGGGAGAACTGTTTGTCAATTATGTGAACAATTTTTTAAATTGGCAGCAATAAGAGAGGAAAACCAATAATAATAGACCCAGGACTCTACAGACTCAATAAATCAGAGATCTGGTGGGTTATCAAACAGAGAGCTCTCCCTACTGCATTCAAGCTGTACACAGGTTTTTTTTTTCCTTCTATTTTTATTTATTTATTTGTCTTCATTTAGATTTGCCTTTGAAAAAATCTTAATAACTTATGAGTGGTTGGCTTGCATAGCATGTGAACTTCTGAACAAACATGACACGTCTAAAGGTACTAGAGTACAAGGTACAATTTTAAGCTGGTGGTGATTGACAAACCAAAAGAAAAATATCAAACCTATGACATTGCCAATTTACCATTGAGGCATTGACAAACTTTTCTATTCTTTTTTTTTTTTTTCTTTTTTCTACTGGGGGGCATCAGGCATGGATGTAATGAAATTGTCCAAACATGGGACCCACTTGGAAGTGAAGCAATAATTTTCCTTTTAATAAAACTTCAAGTCAGTAGTCTTTCATTAACATTACACTCGCGGTTCTGTTTTTATGCTAGTCTGATCTCTTTTGCATTGCTAATATTCTGCTTGGGGTTGTATGTACGGAAAGAATTTTGGTTGTTAAAAGCTCAAACTAAAAAAAAAATTCAAACATGAGGAACAAGTAGGGGGCCCTTCTAGATGTATAAATAAAGGATTTTAAGCCTTTCTTTTTTTCCTGCTAAAAGTATTTTGTAAGCCTTTTGTTTAGTGCGTGTTTCACAAGGGGGCTCGTTGGCAATATCGTAATGTCCTTTTCTAAATATCTTATCTTCATATTTTAGTGCCCATATGGTGGTAGGTATGTGATTGGTACTACTGACTATAGACATGCCATATGTCACATGGATCGCTAAACTCCACATTATGTCTATTGCATTCTACCTAACTATTATGAGCATATTGAGTTAATATGCGATTATGCCAATCACCCAACTTTTTTATTTTCTTTATAGAAAAGAACAAGGGACATGAATCATGTAACAAGAAACAAATCAATTAGTATAGGTTTTGTACCCTAAATTACGTACTTGCCACTTTTTATTGAATTCATTAGTACTATTGTGTAATTTTGCACATCAGGAGCTGCATAATCTGGAAAGTGCACGTGCCATGAGACACATATGGTCTCTCCTGGGAATGCAACGTGGCTTTCCTGTTCCATCGGTCTCTTTCTCCTGTTAATTTATTATAGATAAATGGAAAAAACGTTAAGATAAGCTATTATGTTATAATAAAACTACTAATTATTGGCAGAAAGACAAAAGTCTTGCAAATTAAGTAACAGTATTCTTTGTTGGGCGTAGAGAAGTCCCATTTTGTTCCCAAGGTTATTAAATTGAATGCACATTCTTTGGATGGGGAACAACGAACATTTTATATAATATGAGATGTATAATAATCAAAACCACCACAAAGAAAGCTGCGTTTGAACTTTTTATTTATCACTTATACATATAATAATTGCAGGTTCAGCTTGGACAATCATATCAAGATCCTTTGCCGAATATTGCATAGTGGGTTGGGACAATCTACCAAGGACCCTACTTCTATACTACACCAACTTTGTGTCGTCTCCAGAAGGTTACTTCCAGACTGTTATATGCAACGACCAGAGCTATAAGAACACCACGGTCAATCATGATCTTCACTACATTAGTTGGGACACACCTCCAAAGCAACATCCCAGATCCTTAGGACTCAAAGATTTCAGAAAAATGGTCCTCAGCAACCGCCCATTTGCCCGAAAATTCAATAAGAACGATCAGGTTCTTAACAAAATCGATCGTGAGCTTCTGAAGAGACGCCACGGAGAATTCAGTTATGGCGGATGGTGTTCCGGGAGTAAGAGAATGCACAGCTCGTGCTCAGCTTTGCAGAGTGACAAGTATGGTGTTTTGAGGCCAGGACCAGGTTCTAGAAGGTTAAAAACCTTGTTCTCAAGATTAGTATCCTCGAGAATTTTCCAAAAGCAACAATGCCGATAGATTCTTTTAAGTATAAATCAATAATATTACAGGCAATGTGTACTAACGCACTGGCCAATCTCAAGAACTTAGAATGCGTTTTATTATTTTGAGGGGCTCTAGTTCAAATTAGTTATTCCTATGGGTAGCCTCTTTGGATTTGCGCCCTTAAACCAATGTGTTCAACATATGATTTTACCACACATAATAGTAACAGTGATGAGAATTAATAACGTTGTGCATTTGTCTGTTCACTATTATTAGGCCATGGAAGTAGGAGGCATATGAAATAGGAAGGAAAAAGATTGGTATAAAAATTGAAAGTGAATAAAATAGAATCTAATTGGAGAGCTTTAATTTCTTTTGTTGTGCTTAGTAAAACAGGAACGAGAGAAAAATGAAACTTATATGTCGAAATTACTATTTTATGTACTACTTATGTAAATTTTGTTAAGATTAAATCCAACAATAATGAGCATAACAAATGGTGACAATATCTCAACCAAAATATCAAGTTAACATCTTTAGCTGATTCATAAATAAAAAACAGAACTACAACTCCATTTAATCTTAAAGCATATTGCAAAGTAAAAGATTGGAAATTACCTCCAACACTTGGCACTCCATTATCATTAGCCATTGACATCAACAACACCTACAAGACCAAGAAAGTAGCCAAACAAGCAAGAGGGTTTATGGTGTACAAAACTCTCTGGCTCTTTATCTCTTGTGTTCTAACCAACACACCACACACATAAGCAAACCTTGGTCATACATCATTTGCATAACATCCAGGTATTTGACCACTTTTTGGCCCAAAACTTAGTACATGACTAAGTTCAAAAATTTAAATGTCAAACTTAATGACAAAAATAGAAGTATAATATATTCCACGACCAAAGTTTTAAAAGAAATAGATATTTAGCTATAAATTTTAAAATATGGACATTTACTTAAACTAATTTAAAAAGTTGAGCATCTACTTAGTTTTCTCTAATATCAATTGGCTAAGTGGGCCAGCATATTTGGCTGGCTCAATGGGCTAGCCAAAGTGTTCAAAGAGTATAAACCTATGGGTCTCAAGCATATTAAAATATATTGTCTATCCCATTTTAGCCCATTAATTATATCGTACATAGCACTATTTAAATGATTATCCAAGATATGCTATTGAGTGAATTGCTAATAAATTATGTTAGTCTATATCAAAATTCTTACATTCTCCTACTTGAACAATATAATCATATAATAGAAACTCACTCAACCATAAGACATCTAAAATAAGAATCTCATATAAACATATATTACCAAAACAAATCATGCACAATATGACATCGATAGGATATAAATATTGCACATAATTAAGTAATAGAGATTCACAAAGCATGGCGACTATAGAAATATAGAATTGAATAATGAATCTGGCTTAGAATAATGAATAATGATTTTGGCTCATGAATGTTGGTTTATTGTTCTCATTGATTGTATGGGTATTTATACAATTTATATAAGAGAATATTCTAGAAAATATACAACTAATAACTATTAGATAATTTCATAAAATATAAAATACAAAATAAATAAATAAGTAAGCAGATAATTACATAATAAAGAATATTCTAAAATATATAAGTAGATAATTCTAATAATAAATAAGTATTATTAGTAATTATCTCCAATATACTTCTGCAAAATGGAGCTCTGTAGGAGATCCAATCTTGGACTTATGACTAAGGAAGGATGTGGTATTAAAGAATGGCGTGTTCGCCATCAAGAAAGTGTGAGAGTAGTGGACAAGATATAGTGCGGATTAGAATATTGATTGTTTGATCGTCCAACGACTAGTGTAGATAAATAAAAATAAAGAGGCAAAACTAGAGTAATGACCATTTGATTATCTAGGCCTGTTGAAGATCGATTTTAGGAGATAAAATGAAAGTGGCACAACCGGAGTACCAATTTCGCCGGAGCCTGTTGATGATGAATGTAAAGGAAGAACTACATCCCTTTGTTTTTGAAAAAGAAAACAACCTGAGATTTTTTTTCCCCTTTTTTTATGCCTAAATGTGAAAAAAAGAAAACTAGAACTTTTTTTTTCTTTGAACACCAAAATGTGTAAAAAAATTTTTTACTTGCCTAAAAACTTAAAACATAAAAACCTAAACCTTAATACTCTAAAACATGACCTCTTTTTTTCCTTTTTTTTTTTCAAAATACCTAAACCTAAAATAGACAAATGTAACCTTTTTTTTTGACTTAAACAAAACAAAAATTAAAAACAAAAGGGATGAGAGATTTGAGGAGGGAGAAAAATATGAGGAGAGGAGAGAAATAGAAAAGAACTATACCCCTTTGTTTCCTTAAAACAAAACAAACAAAGATTTTTTTTTTGAACCTAAACATGAAAACTAGAAAACTAGGACTTTTTTTTTTTCTTTTTCACTTACCTAAAAACAAAACATAAAATCCAACACCTTAAGGAACTAAAATATGACCTCTCTCTTTTTTTTTTTTTTTTTTCCTAAAAAAAATGAAACCTAAAACCTAAACATGAAATACTTAAGAAAAACTAAGGAACAAAAGTTACCCTTTTTTTTGACTAAAATAAAACAAAAAGAAAACTAAAAAACAAAAAGATGAGGGATTTTAGAGAGGAGAGCAGTATGGAGAAGGAGAATAAAAAAATAAAAGAGAAAAATAAAACTAGATTCAAGGGTGTTATGATAAGACTAAAACGAGATGTCTCTATTCCAACTTATCACCCATCAAGGTAAATATGTGTACACATAACATAATAAATAGTGACAAGTATCCAATGATATGCATGTATTCAATCATAAAACATAGGCAATCCACACTGAAATAACATGCCCATCATACATGGAAAACTGAAAAAACTCCCATTAATGAAAAGAAAATTAGGCTCCTACATGTTCTTGAAACATACATATAGGTGAGCCTTTTATTAATGGATCTACTAACACGTTTGTTGTAGGCATGTACTCAAAAGTGATGAGGGATTCTGCAATTTTCTCTTTAAATATATAGTTTTTGATAGCAATGTGTATGGAGCAAGAAGTACTTCTAGTATTTTTAGAGAAAGATACACTGCCACAGTACAATTACAACAACCTTGAAATGAAGTCAACAAATCCTAAAGCTGAAGTAAAGTTTCACGGCCATATTGCATGACAAGTCATCTCATAACATGCTACATATTCTATCTCTATAGCCGAGGAAGTTGTAAGTATTTGTTTGAAACTTTTTCAGGAAACAACTTATCCAGTCATCATGTAGATGTGTCCAGAAGTGGATATTTTATCATCTACACAGCTTACATAATTGGTGTCATAAAATCCAATTATATACAGAGTATTAGTTCACCAATAAGTTAACTTATAATCCTTGGTACCCTGAAGGTATCTCAAACCCTTTTTACCCACTTTCTAATAGCTATGTCTAGGATTGCTCAAGTGCCTACCTAGCATACTGGTAATGAATGAAATATTAGGGTGTATGCATACTTAAGCATACTGCAGGCTGCCAATAACAAAGCCATAAGAGATTGTTTTCATTTAGCCTCTATCATTAGTATTTTGCGGACACTGAGCCTTTGAGAATTTGGCACCATTTATAATAGGTGCTTTCCCAGGAGAACAAGATTGCATATTAAACCTTTTCAAAATTTGATCGATGTTAGTTCTTTGAGACAATTGAAGAATACAATTGTTACTATCATGAAGAAGTTGAATACCTAGGATATATGATGCTTCATCGAGATCCTTCATATCAAAATTGGACAATAATTATTTTGACTCACATAATAGGTCAGTATCATTAGATACGAGTAGAATGTTATCAACATATAAGACAAGAAAAATATAACTACTCCCGCTAACTTTCATGTATATGCATTGATTAACGGCATTCTTCTTGAAATAATTAGCAGTGACAACTTCATTAAACTTAAGATTCCACTATCTTGATACTTACTATAATCCATAAATGGATTTTTGTAGCTTGTATACCATATGCTCTTTACCAGTCACCTCAAAACCTGTTGGTTGAGCCATGTAAATATTTTTATTCAAATCTCCATTCAAGAAAGCAATTGTCACATCCATTTGATGAAGCTTCAAGTCAAAATGAGCTACCATGGCATTACGATCCGAAAAAAGTCTTTAGTGGAAATTGGTGAAAAAGATTCTTTGTAATCAATTCCTTCTCTTTGACTAAAACCTTTAGCCATAAGTCTTGCTTTATATATTTCCACTTGTCCATTGGAGTCCCACCTGGTTTTAAATACCTACTTGCATTTGATGGGCCTACAACTATATGGTAATTCAACTAAATCCTATACTTTATTTTATGATTTAGAGTTTATCTTATCCCTTATGGCATCCATCCAAAACTTAGATTGAAAACTAATAATGGCTTCTTGGTATGTTATTGGGTCTATAGTGTCGCCAATATCAAAATCATGTTCCTGTAAATAAATAATGTGCTCATCAGAGATTCTAGGTCTACAAACTCTTTGTGAGCTCCTCAAAATAGCATCTCCATAACTAGTATTTAGAATATCTATAAGTGCTTGATCACCAGGTTCAACATAAGTGCCTATTGGTTCCTGACCACTAGTATGACCTAAGATTGGAGCGGAAGCAATAAGTATAGGAACGGAAATAAATTTTTTCATGAACACAATTTCTCTTGGTCCCCCACTTGTGCTAGTATCATTCTCAAAATAAATTGTTTTATCTGATTTAATGACTCTAGAGGTAAAAGATAGATAATAAAATCTAGAACCTCTTGATCCTATACAGTATTTAATGAAGAAGCTAGTTACAATCTTAGGATCAAGTTTCTCAGATTGTGGATTATAAGGCCTCACCTTTGCTTTACATCCCTAAACATGAAAATGACATAAACTAGGCTTTTTATTTGACATATCTCATATGGTGTCTTTGAGACAGGCTTACTTGGCATATGATTCAAAGTATAAGCTGCAATTTTTAAGGCCTCACCCCACAGAAACTCTAGCAATAAAGAATGGACCAATATACATTGCACCATATCAATGAGCGTATGATTTCTTCTTTCAGCAATCCTATTTCATTGCAGAGTTTTAGGCATTGTTTATATAGCATCAATACCACATTCCTGTAATTACCTTGCAAAACGCTCATGATTACGTCTAATTTCACTATATCTATCATAATACTCACCACCTCTATCAAAATTAACTAATTTAATTTTCCTCTCTTTTTGAAGCTCTACTCCAGCTTTAAAGACTTTAAAGGCTCCCAATAAGTTAGACTTCTCACGAATTAATTTAATATGACCATAGCTAGAAAAATCATCAATAAAGGTGATAAAGTACTTGTAACCTCTTATAAGTAGAGGTATGAACGGGCCACAAATGTCAATATGGATCTTTTCAAATACATCCACACACCTATCAGTTTTACTCTTTCTAACTTTAGCAATCAACTTTCCTTTGATACAATCAACACATGTATCAAAATCTATAAAATTGAGATCCTAAAGCATGCCATCTTTCACCATTCTTTGTCTAGAAATATGACCCAATCGCTTGTGTCACAACATGGAAGATTTCTCATCAGATCTCAATCGTTTGGAACCAACAATAGTATTAGGAGAAGAAGAAACAATGGAAAACTCATTCAAATCAAGTTTGTATAAATTGCCATATAAGATTCTATTTCCTAACAAAAGAGAGTTATGGTATAAATTTACTTTTCTAGTTTCAAAATGAAGGTTAAAACCATATCTATCAAAATAAATAAAGAAATTAAAATTTCCCTAATCGAGGGTATATAAGCAATATCATGTAAATTCAAAACATCTCTTGTAGTTATTTATAATCTGACTATCCCCACAAAAGCGACGTTGACTTTGGTATCATTTCCCATATACATATATTACTCCAATCTAGTTAGACTCCTTCTGCTTGTTATTGTTTACAATGAATTAGTAACATAAATTGTCGCATTAGTATCAAATGACCAAATGTTTGATTGTACATCAACTATATTGGATTCTAAACAAGCTATCACCAAATAAATACCTTTTTTCTCTAAAGAAGCATTAAGCTTGCAGTAATCTACTTTCTTATGCCAAAGCTTGTGACAATATCTGCAAGTTCCCTTAAAGCCTTCCATCTTAGCTCTATCAGAAAGTGTACTGGGCTTTGCGTTAGTGCCACCTTTCTTGAATTATTGTTTCCTATTACTCTATTAAAGAAATAGAGTATGCTTTTCTAGCTTTGATATCATCTTCTTCCTTGGTAAGGACAACAGTCATCTCACTTACACTCCACCCTTTCTCTTGAACATTATAGCTTGACCTAATCGAGTCAAACTGAGGAGGAAGATACTTATCATATGCAATACCAAAAAATCCTCACCAAGATCTATATCCGCACCCTTCAACTTCTAGAAGAATGATTTAAAAGTCACAATATGGTTTCTAATACTACTAACTGCTGGAAATTCCGAAAAATAAATTTCCAAAAACGATTTTTTCGAAAACGATTTCTACAGTTTTGTAAACAAATCAAGAATACAGCGGAATAGGTATTTTAAATTCTTTTTTGATACTTCACAAACCAGAAAACGTGGGACCGTTGATCTAACATAAATCAATTCATGGATCTTGGTTTAGATAAAACCTGGAAGCGCTTCATAACCATTTAGCCTTCTTATCTATTCTCTAGAGCCTGTTGAATGATCCGGTGTGTGGGCACCTTCTTGATTCCCAACGAGAGATGAGCGAATGATCCGAAAGATGATCTTCCTTCTCCTTGAGTGCACGTCTACAGCCATGGGTATCTCTCCCTTAGCGGCCATAAACGAACACAGGATTTCTCCCGAGGTAGCTCGTCTCTCCCACTCTCTCTTTTTCTCTCTGTCACATGAAAATGCACAGTTATTGTGCATGAGTGGCGTGTAGAACACCTAGAGTGACTTAGGAGAACTTTTCTCTTAAGTATTTAAAGAGATGTAAATCCTAATATGCTTATTGGGCTCAACTGACCATTCAATTAGTTATTGGGCTATGTGTGAGCAAGACATGGGACTTTATGGATCTAAATAGTCTAAGCTCTAATGGGTCAACTACTCATAATTATAATTAACTCTTAATTATGACTGGATCATGTTCATTAATATTAGGGCACTCCACTATAGGCCCAATATTGCACTCTTAGACTAAATGTCATATATTTTCGGTGAAGCTAATTAACACTTCAATTAATTTGATCCATTTAGCATATACTATACCTGCAGATATAACCCCGATGCAATATCGTACTAGTGAGGGAAAATTACCGTATTACCCCTCTGGTATATATTTACCTTTGAGTTGCCATTTTTCATCTAATGGATAATAATTGACTACGGTGTTTGTAACTGCCCATACAAATATAGTCAAATTCACAAAGTGAATACTTGGCGCCTAGTTTTTTATTATCCAAGTCCTTGAAAAAACTCAAAGTGACATTATGTGTATGGTGTCCAAATCATGAAAAGTGTTCTCGTCAATTCACAAATCTTATCTTCCAAGATACCGAAGTTTGAACCATATAATCAGAACTAGTCCTTTAGTAAGTCAAAAAGATAAAACTCATGAAAGCAAGTCCGACAATCACTAGGATTAAGGTAATCTTACAATAGTGCTTGATTAGTGAAAGATAGAATATTGAGTTACGGCACTTAACCTCAAATTCTATTTTCACTTTGTCCAATTCAATGCACTTATAACTTTCTTATAACGCACTAGTATTTCTATCCAAAGTCAGACACTTCGATGATTGGAAACTCCATCAATCCCATTGAAATAGACAATACTACATTCTATGGCAAAATAAAATATTCCATCTTTATTTACAGAATGTGAACTTTTAATTTAGACATAATGAAATAAATAATTTAGTCTTCCACATGTGAACACTTCACACGAACAATTATTTATTGCTCATTATTAGTCATGGAAACTTTTAGACGTTTGCATAATAGAAAACATAAACATCACATGTATATTATTAGGACATAATATGGAATTTATTAATAACAAATAGATAACACTTAAACCCAATAAACATTGTTTAAAATGCCAAACAAAGAAACTACTTTCTAGGGCATATTCCCAATAATCTCCCACTTGCCCTTTAAAGCAGATGTGATATATCATGCAGTCCCATTCCTTTTAGGTGATTCTCAAATACTTTGATTGTCAAAGATTTGGTAAACGGACCAGCAAGGTTCTTCTGCTAAGGCTATCTTACTCATTATAGTGTCTCGCTATTAAGGTTAATGTATAACAAATGGTTGATCCTCTGGAGTATATTTTCAGATCAAGCATCCGAATTAATATATCTTACATGAGTTAGATCTTTCTCCAGAATATAAAAACATATAGTTCCTATTTCTTTGAAGATACTTAAGGATACACTTGGCTATAACTCTATGTTCAACTTCTGGATTGGATTAGTAACAACTTACTATTCCAACAGCATAATAAATATCATGCTATTGTGCTAACCAAATTCTTATTGATGATTGTCATCCTATATCATTCTCAATGATTAGTATATCATCAATATATATAAATCAGAAAAATCACTTTGCTGCCCTAAATCTTTTATAGATTCAAGATTCGTCTATGTATTGATCAAATCAATAAATTCTAGACAAATGCTTAAGTCTATAAATTAGACCTCTAAAGTTTCACAAACTTTACTTTCTTGGCCTTTTTCAATGAATCTCTCAGGCTGTATCTTTTAGATACATTCGTCAAGATTGCTATTCAAGAAAGTTATTTTGATGTCCATTTACTATTTCTCATAATCAAGAGATACGACTATGAAAAAGAGTATATGAATCGACTTGATCATAATAATAGAATATACATTCCTTCTGTATATAATTCTTTTGCAACTAACTTGCCTTGAAAGTCTTTACTTTCCTGTCTATTTATCTTTTTGTCTTATAGACTAATTTTACACCTAAAAAATTTTACCCCTCTAGGTGGATCTATAAGATCCCAGATTTTATTAGAGTATATAGAATCTAATATAGATTCTATTGCCTTTTGCCAAAGATCTATATCAACATCATCTATTTCCTCTTAGTAGATAAAGTAATCAGATTCTAGGATATAGGACTCTCCTATTTCCAAATATCTACCAGATTGTCTCACAATCCTTCCACTATAATGAGGGTCCGATATATGTTGATCTTCTAGTGATTTATCCTTTCTAAGTGCTTACTCTAATCTATCTTTCATAGATTAGGCTGATTATATCATCAGCTAGCTCATCAAGAAATAACTTACTTTGGGGTCGTAATAATGAATAATTGAACAACAACTTAATCATAGCCAAAAATTTTCATTGTCTATGAGATATTCCTAAGAATTCTCTATAGAGGTATTCAACGCTTTGATCTAATCGATGAGTCTTTATACTTTTCCTAATTACCTTTTAGTTTCTGCTTTTAATTCTTTGAACTTTTCAAAAGAATTCAATCAGCAGTCACATTAGGTAAGTATAACAAAATTTTTGAATAATCATTCATAATGATATATTCAAAACCTTATTAGGCTTGATTGCTCAAGGGCCCACAGACAATAATACGTACTGCTTTTAAAACATTCTTGTACTCTTAGGTCTTTTCTAACAAAGGACCTTTTAGTCATTTTACCTTCCAGATAAGATTCGCAGATTGGTGAATGTATGGCTTCTAACAAGTTTAGATGCCTATCCTTAACCAATCTTTGGATCATATTTAGGTTAATATACCCGAAGTGCAAATATGTTTTATTCTTAGTACTTGCTCACTTTCTTATGAATAGATTTATCATGTTCAATCTCATCATTATTAGTATTATACAATGAGAATAATTTAGGTCAATAAAAATGTCATTTAGCGCATATTATTCTTTCACATAGAAACTTTGTCGTTGAGACAAACAGAATGATATCACTTCATCAAGTATGAAACAAAAATCAAATTTTTCTTAAATGCTTGACAATTTTTAATGTCCTAATTTATAAATTCATCAAATGTGAATTTAAATATTTCTCATTTTATGTATAGACACTATAGTCATTGAAGTCCTTACTCTTAGTGAACTTACCTTCACTAAACACTTTGGTTTCTATAGAACCCTTTGCAATAGTCATGCAAACATGGTTAATGATTCTTAATTCCTATCCAAGATTCATTAAGTCATCCACTAAAATAAGTTAATGAACAATAAATTATTATTACCTTTCAATCAAGTATTGTATAGGTATCCCTAACAATTTTCTTTCAATATCCTTTAATGCTATATAAGAAACATTTTCCTTTTAGTAAGGGATTAGAAAATTCATCTTTAGCTACTATAGCTTGGTGAAGATGTTCATTAGAAATCTCACTGAGATTTAGCATAATATTATAGTGGTTTGAATTCCTTGAATTTCATGCTGTAACATATTGGATATCGTATATCAACATATATCAATGAATTTTCTAGGAATTCTCCCACCACATATATGCTTTATTTTTCTTCACTAGTCTTATCAGTGAATGTAGACGAACATATAAGAATAAAAACTTAATAACTTATCAGCAATAAGCACTAAATCTAGGTTACATTAATCCAGACAATATAGTCTAACCATACAAGTTATGTGACTGTGAGTACAGTGGGTAAAGGAATTAAGGACATATCTATTTGAATAAAAATAAATTAATCCATATAATAGCAAACATCATGCAACAAATATTTTGAATAATTAACATAATGTAAAATAAAATCTATAATATGCAAGTGAAGTATCCCTAGAACTATCACTAATATTCATGGTAATTCAACTTTCCATTAATTACAAGCCTCCTACGGGAAGTCATGCAATTAACAAGTCAAATTGAAACAATTTCATTTAGAAAATAAGACAAATATCTCATATCCCATATTTCTAACTATCATTTAATTTAGTCTTCTACTCTACTAATAAGAACTCCTACGGGAGGATATCAGTATTTCGAGTTGAGTATGTAACTATTGTTTCAGTAATTAAGCTTTCTATATAAGACCGTCTCCTACAGGTGATCAGTCTCATATAGTCTACCTAATACCTTATCCTAAGAAATTCATTTCCAGTACTACTCGGACGAAAA